>JAPDEO010000079.1:0-152847 GCA_027569155.1 Aspergillus haitiensis | reverse complement strand
AATAACCTTCAGTGTCTCTACCTGTCCCCCCCTCTGTTTTTTTTTTTTTTTTTAAAATCTTTCCATTCTTCACACCTAAGACAGACACTTTTATGGGGAACTTTTTTTTTTGACTTTTTTTTTTTTTTTTTTTTTTTTTTTTTTTTTTTTTTTTGAATCCTTGGGGGTTTGATACGCAAAGTACTGTTCCAGACTGATTCTTTCTACCTACTTGCGTAATCACGGATAACTTCCTCTAAAAAGAAAGAGAAGGGCAAAAGGGGGAAGGATGACTCTAAGCAATCTTTGTCAACATATAAATAACTAAATAGTGGACAAGACTAGCGAAGCACCAAAACACCAATATTAATCATCTCTGAGGGCTGGTGGATGGATAGGAGGCTCCTTGAGTCCTTATTGTTCAAGACAAGCGCTGTCAAATTCCAATAGCGCCGGAGCCTTGACTCTTTGGGATTAGTGAATCCTCCGCTGTCATGACGCCAGCGAATTATCCACTTGGCTATAATTGAAATAGTTATTTATAAAAAAACCTTTAATACATTTTCATTCTACTTTCTTACCCACCTATTGACTATCTACTAATACCTTCTATACTAATATGTGTAGAAGAATGTTGTGCAGCGGAACCAGGCCTTCCTACGCTTCTTCTCTTGAGTTTTAAAGTGTTTTCTACTATGCACATCTGTTGAGACCTTGTGAGCTCTTATTGTTAGAATTTAATAGAGACATGGAAATACATTTATGATTCTTCATTCTAGCATAGAACATGTTTTGAGCCTTTATCACTTAAGGTTAAGCACCACTCCGCTCATCTGCACATGAGTACCTACAGCTGAACAGACAAGAAGCCTCCGGATATGCAAGATTTCGCCCTTCTTTCTTACTTCTTAAACAATTTCTGCAGGTAGGGCGGTGGCAGGTATATCCCCTGCCTCGAACTTTCCGCTTTGGCGCAGAGATATGGACTTCTCGCGACTCTGCATCTAAGTCCTGGTCTATGTCTCGAATAGCGAAGCAGTGGATGCAATTTATTGATGATTTGGTATCCTTGCGTAAGAAGCTCTCTTTGTCTTTTAGCTAAGTGGTTTCCTCCTTAGGTTCGTCGCTTGTAGATTACTCGAATCCATAGTGGGTAATGGGTACTAAGTTTTATTTTTGTTCAATTCAAGTGGCCAACTTGTGCAAGAAAAATAGGCGGAAGTAAAGGAGACATAATAATATAAATCTTCCATCAATGAGAGTCTTTCTCAATTCTTGTGAAAGCAACTACTTCTAGGAGGTGGGGTGTATCTTGCGTCCCTCATGACGATTGCTGTGGCGGCTGGAAGATACAACCGATGAAAACCCACTGGCTTCATATCTTCTCAAATGAGTAATTTTTTAGCGCCGACTTCAATCATAATCCTCTTGTATATTGACTTACTTCTCATCCATTTCTTCATGATATCTAATTTAGCTATTATTATTAGCTAATTAAATAACAGACTAGCTCTCGATCTCTTCGCGATATACTTTAACCTCCTTGATCTCCACCTTCCCACACTCTCCTTTTTCAAATCAATCCTTCCCCCCCCCCTCCTTCAAGCGCTGCATCAAATCAGAATTGAATTGAGTCGCTCAACCCCCACCGTTCATCCATCTCCTGAAAAAGGTTAATACTTAGTACTGACGAGGTAGAGAGACCAGCCCATTCTTAAAACTTCAATCCCGACCAAGGGAAAGAAGAACAATACCTAATAATAGGTAGTGATTATCGTTCTAGGTTTAAGAAAGACCCAACTTATGCTAGAAATCCAATTCGCGATCGCAATCTAGTCCAATCGATGATTATAATAGTAATACCTAATACTAGGTAGTTCCAATTGAGTGCTAGCTCGGCCTTGCTTTATCCGTCCGAAATTCCTCCTCCGCATCTCCATCCCCTCTGATTCCGAGCTTCATTCGATCTCTTGGTTCTCTCCCCTCTCCTGCTTAATTGCCGATAATTAGAGACGAGGAAGACGAAAGACAATAGCGAGGAAAGACACCGAGTCCTCCTTTCCTCTTTCTGTTTTTCTTTAGCTTGGTCCCCGTGAATTTATCCAAGTAATATTATTACACCAAGCACTATTACTACTGCCTCGTTTTGCGACGAAAATCAAACTCTCCGATCGAATTCACACCTACATTCCTACGTATCCTACCTCCTTGAGCACTCTACCAACCCACCAACCCAGAAAGAAGGATAAAAACAAAGAGGGAAAATATAATAGAAATGCCTACAACAAATTCCACAACCTCCCCCTCTACAACAAACACATCCCTCACCTCCTCCGCCGAAACTCTCGAATCCGATCTCCTCGCCCACCTCGCTTCTACCACCGCCCTCGAAGACCTCCACGCCACCCTCCTCTCCTCCCTACAACGTTCAGGCTGGACGGAAAAAATCCGCCGATTGTCCCTCGAACTCCTTCGTGCCGGACGCTGCGAGCGCTTCGACGAGGTCGTCGAGGCTGTCGTTGCTTCCGCGGAGGGACGGAAACATCCTGCGACAAACAATGCCAACAACCACCGTTCTAATAATAATAATTCCAACAGTAACAGCAATGACGACGATCTAGACGGGTACTTTGACAATGTGGACGTGCGGATTCCCGAGGCCGTGGTCGAACAGGGCGTTCGTGCTATCAAGGACGTGCTGAGGGAGGTCGTGATACTCGAGGATGATGATATTAATAGTAATGACGGGGATGCTGATGGAACTAGTGGGAAATTGCATTCGCTTAAGAATGGTGATACAAGCCCAACCAAGAAGATGGACAAGAAATCAAAATTGGGGAAACAGGTCAAGTAAATCCAAGCCAAGTACGCTTGCCTATTTCATTTTCTCCTTCTCTTCTATATTATTCTTTATTCCCCCCCAGCCCCTTCCCTTGTTTATTTCGTAGTTCTAC
The DNA here is from genome assembly GCA_027569155.1 of Aspergillus haitiensis. Classification (NCBI taxonomy): domain Eukaryota; kingdom Fungi; phylum Ascomycota; class Eurotiomycetes; order Eurotiales; family Aspergillaceae; genus Aspergillus; species Aspergillus haitiensis. The sequence goes on along the minus strand of JAPDEO010000079.1, from coordinate 149,914 downwards.
ATGTTTAACATGGTACGGTGGATGATAATTGTTTTGGGGTTAACCTTAGTTTTATTTTTATGGTTGTTTGTCTGGGTGACTTTTTTTCTCCCTTGTGGCGTTCCTGGGTTGAGGTATGAGGCTCCGGTGTTCAAATAGGGTGCCATTTCTGTGTTTTTATTCTCTATCTTTCTTTCTCTCCCCCTCCAATCCTATTTCCCCAGTTCTGATACCAAAAACCAACTTGCACAACATCAGCTGTGATATTTGGATCATCTGCACCATTCTAAGAACATGAGTTGGGGTTGAAGCAACTTTGGTTGCCAATCCATCCGATATCCTGTGCAATGAACCTCTAGTATGAAACTCAAGGTATCACGCCAGAAATCAAACCTTTTTTTTTTTTTTGGGCACGCCTCAATGAAGAAAATGAGATAATTCCTTGGAGATAGTAAAGAAATCTAAAAAAAAAGTGTGCAAGGAAATATAAAAGAATAAAAAGAAGCCAATCAAAAACTAATACGTTTAATGTTGAGAGAGGAACTCTTTCTCTGTTTACAGGAAGTCAGTATCCTCAACCTCGGCTAGATCTAGCTACTATCGACACATAACAGACTGTAATAGAGTGTGAAATAAGGAAAAAGATATTTAATCGTAGAGGCTGTCATCATTACCGGCTTCACCAAAAGTGTTGGTGTTGTCTGCAACCTCACCCGCAGACGGGAAGCGGAAGAAGCTGCTACCACCAGAGTTCTTGAGGCTCTGGGCAAATGCCTCATAGCGACGGATCTCAACATCGCTGACAGATCGTCGAGCTGTCTTCATAGCTTCCTCGAAGTGAGCACGTGTAAGCTCTGGCACAGGGTCCTCCTCATCCAACTCCTCATCTTCCATCTTAACATCCTCACCACCAGCCTCACGCTGCTTTTGGCGCTCGATATCGGCGGAAATAGACTCCTTGATAGCAAGCTTGACGGCACGTTGAGTGACGAAGCCCAAATCGGCACCGGAGAATCCGTGAGTCTTGCTAGCAATGAAAGCGAGATCGACGTCGCCCGAGACAGGAGTCTTGCGAAGCTGAGCCTTGAGGATACCCTCACGAGAAGCCTGATCGGGCAGAGGAACGTAGACCAGTGTATCTAGACGGCCAGGACGCACAAGGGCGGCATCAAGCTGTTCGGGTCTGTTTGTGGCACCGATAACGAAGACGTTCTTCTTAGAGGTCATACCGTCCATTTCTAAATTAAGGAAAGGTCCGGGTTAGTCTTGCGTTTTTATTATTATGATGATAATATGTGTAAAACTTACCAGTCAAAAGTTGGTTGACAACACGATCGGAAGCACCACCAGCATCACCAACAGAACCACCACGAGACTTGGCAATAGAGTCCAATTCATCAAGGAAAACAACGCAAGGAGCAGCCGCACGAGCTTTGTCGAAAATGTCTCGAATGTTGCTTTCCGACTCACCGAACCACATACTGAGCAGCTCAGGACCCTTGACGGAAATGAAGTTTGCGGCGCACTCGTTAGCTACGGCCTTGGCGAGCATAGTCTTACCAGTACCAGGAGGTCCGTAAAACAGGACACCACGAGAGGGCGATAGACCGAACTTCTGGAACTTTTCGGGGTGGTCCACGGGATATTGGACACTTTCGATGAGCTCGCGCTTGACCTCCTCCAGACCACCGATGTCTTCCCAGCGGACGTTGGGAACTTCGACAACAGCAACCTCGCGCAGAGCGGAGGGGTTGGAGACGCCAAGAGCATAACGGAAGTTCTCCATGGTAACACCGAGAGAGTCCAAAACCTCCGCATCAATTGTATCTTCATCAAGATCAATGAGATCCATCTTCTCACGAATCTGCTGCATAGCGGCCTCAGAGCAGAGTGAAGCAAGATCAGAACCAACATAACCGTGGGTCTCGGCAGCGATGGTTTCTAGGTCCACATCATCTCCGAGCTTCATGTTCTTGGTATGAATCTGCAGGATCTCCAATCGACCAGTGGGGTCGGGAATACCAATGTCGACCTCACGGTCGAAACGGCCAAAGCGTCGAAGGGCGGGATCGATAGAGTTAGGGCGGTTGGTGGCGGCCATGACAACAACGTTAGAACGAGCCTTCATGCCATCCATGAGAGTCAGAAGCTGAGAGACGACACGACGCTCAACTTCACCGTTGGTCTTTTCACGCTTGGGGGCGATCGAGTCGATTTCATCAATGAAAATGATAGCTGGAGAATTCTTCTCCGCCTCCTCGAAAGCCTTACGCAAGTTTGACTCGGATTCACCTGCCATCTTGGACATGATCTCCGGACCGTTGATGAGGAAAAAGAAGGCACCAGTCTCATTGGCCACAGCACGAGCCATCAAGGTCTTACCAGTACCAGGGGGACCATACATAAGAATACCACGAGGGGGCTTAATACCGATAGACTTGAACAACTGGGGATGGCGAAGCGGTAACTCAACGAGCTCTCGAATCTGTGCCATTTGTTTCCTGCAACCACCGATATCATCGTAGCCAACCTCATTGAGGTTACCTTCTTCATCCTCCCGCTGGATTGGCTCACCCTCACTGTGAATGATGGTATCTGGGGCAACAATACCAAACTCCGGGGGGTCCACTTCAACAACCTTAAATTCAACTTGCCTCATACCTCCTCTTACTGTGAACAAATCGCCCTGTTTCACAGGCCTGTAGCCATCACGGAAGTAAGGTGCGAGGTAAACGTCGAAGAGAGACCCAGTGAGACCCTCAATAGTGTCTGCGATAGGGAGGACGGCAATACGTTTGGCCTATAAAAGGGAGCAAAGCGTTAGACCTGAAGTGTTTTCCTTTCGGTATAGGAGAGATTTCAGGGAAAATGGAAGCTACATACGTATTTAATGTCGGGGCATGGGTGGACGGTGATGATGTCTCCGTGTTTGACACGGAGGTTATGTCTGACGACCCTATTGATACGAGCGCTTCCGTCATCAAGCTCATCATCGGCCAACACAATCAAAGCAGTCTCCTTGCGCTTCTTGCCTCTGACCAAGACTGTGTCGCCTCTAAAGAGCTGGAGGGCATCCATGGTAGCGTTGGAAAGGGAAATAATAGAATTATCATCTTGAACGGCATCGGTAACACTATTTTTTACTGTGTTAGCCTTTAATGCCCCTCGCAAGATCAGTTGCTTTGTGGGCAGGAACTCACATCAATGAGTTGGGCTTCTTCTTTTTCTTCAAGATAGCTGTGGCGGTGTCAAGTTCCTGCAGCAAATGTCAATATTCCTTAAGCATAAAATATTTCCTTTCCCTTGCTGATTGTGTGCATTTACCTCCTTCTTTTCCGCACCAGAAGCATCACTGCATCAAGGGTTAGCTAGAAGCTAAGAATGGAAAGAAGTGGGGAATATCAAAAACATACAGAAGATGAGGCTTCTTCTTGTGGTCTGCGTCGGAACTCATGTTGGTGGAAGGTAGGGAGCAGATGATCGATTTCACAAGCTATTACAGTAACGTAGACTCGAAGAGTTTACGCAGGAGGGTGCAGTGTCGGGCTGCGAACTGCCCAGAGACAGAAATGGGGGGAAAAAGGATGCGAGACCGGAAAAGAAAATGGAAATAAGGATCCCAGCAGACGAGAAAGTGACGTCTGAGGAAAGAGGTGAATTGGGTGGGATGGATGAGGAGTGGTGGCAGAAAGAAAGAGGAGAAATGGAAGTGAGAGCGGAGGTTGACAGGAACAGCTCTAGTTAAGAGGTGACGATAACTCAACCGCCCAGGTGTCCATCAGGGTTGATGACTTAAGCCACCAAAGACGGATTCCTAACAAATAACTAGTAATCATTACCGCCACCGCCTAGGGGAGAGAAGCGCATGGAAGCACGTCGTGCCAACCAGCAAGGTTACGTTTGGCTAGATCTTAGCATATTTGCTACCGCTTAGCTGATTTACAGAGCTGCCACCCCTAGTACTTCGTGCAGAATAGTAAGCTTGTTGAGCTGCTGTTCTCAAGGCTGCCAACCGAGTGCGTCATCACAGCCTGGCCTTGTGGTTGGTCTGCGGTGAAGGCGAAGATTCCTGCGGTCTTGCTGCCTCAGGCACAAGTGCCATGCGCCTCGACCCAGCAGCCATGGATCCAGCCTTGTCTTGCCCTGGCAGCCACAAATTCACCCCCCAAGGCTGCAGAAATAAAACAATGAATACCTAGAGGACAGCTGAAGGTGAAATGCCTCACCAGGCTGTCTTGGCCCTGGATTTATCATGTTGGCTTGATATAAAAGCTGCCAGCAGGCCTCTATTATCGCCTGACTGATGAAGAAATAGTTGCACAGCTAAGTAATGATGGTATTAATCAAGGTCATCTCTTCATCCTTATCAATTATTTCTACGGGTTAAACTTTTTCTTTTTATCATTTCACTTTGTTGAATAGCCTTCGAATAAGAACAGAAACATATATTTTTATTTCATAGAAGCGTCATGGTTTTGTAGAACCCAACACTCAACCATTACGGAGCAACACAGACCTCGTTCTCACCTCAACCCCCCTCCCCCAATAAATAATGAACTGACCATACATACCTGTTTACTGATATCTTTATAATACATTTTTCTACGCCCTCTTTTTCTTTACTTTCGACGAATCTCCTGGAGGCTCATTTCCCTTATTTATTACCTAAAGGATCGAGGGAATCCGTCCAGGATATTGGAGGGAGTCACCTCCTCGACACCTCCCTCCTTCCCTAAACAGAAAGTCACTTGACCGGACCTCCTCAAGACAAAAATACCTGGTCAGATAGGTTTCGGGCCACGTATAGTGCCTTCTTGAGCGAAGAAAGCATGGCATGGAAGCCTGGGTACCCAAATGATTTTGCATCTACATTAAAGCGGACATTCTCCGACGATGAAGTGGCAGACCTTCTTAGCAAATCTAGTTGCTCTCCGCGTTTCGTCTATGGAGTATTGATGCTCCCTACAGTCCTTAAATACACACTCGACCTCCACCAGTCCGTCGATATTGACATGACACACGCTATCCTTAGCGGTTATAAGCTATATCAGTTTTCGGAGACAAGCCCCCCGGTCATAGCTCCATCGTCGGATCCACGCGCAGTTGTGGAGGGAGTGCTCATCTTTGGACTAAACGAACAACAACGGAATACGATCTACGAATTCGAAGGCGGACTCACCCACTTGGTGGATGTGCAGGTTAAGATATGCCAGACGGACATATGTGACCGACACGAGATGAAATGTGCACGTGCTGTTGATGCAGGTACATTCGTATGGCGTGGTCCTAAGGATGGTTTGATCCCTATGAACTGTACCTCCTGGCCGTTGGATGACTTTTTGAAAAGCCCTTTCTACGAGTCCATTGTACGCTCCCAACGCAGACAATCTTTGGATGAATCAGTAAGATCTGGTGATATACCTGATCCCGACGTCATACTAGAGCGTGCTCCCATTGGAGGGATATGTGCACATAGATCTAAAGCTGCGGAATCTGGCCTTTCTAACATGTGACGAATGATGAAGATACCTAGGAGTTATGGCGTTTTGGACTATTGTAGTCTCTACCTAGAATTTTTTTTTTGCTAGGTAAATTTGGGATCAGGTTTTTACTGGCTAAGATCGACGGTGGTTCTACCTTGTACTATTAATAGGATGCCTCCGAAATAAACTAAATTTTCCCTGCAATCTAGTACTTTCGTTTCCGGGTCGGAAAGATCTATAAACGATATGAAAATCTCGCAGGTGGGCTTCTAAACAAATGCTAAAGAAAAGGTTGTTGATATCTAAGAAAAAAAAGAAACAAAGAAAACGGGAAGGAAAATAAGGCAAAAAATAATTATATATACAAATAAGGGTTCATAAAGAAAGGAAAAATCATGGTTAAGCAGTAGAAGCCCAGAGGTCATAGAATCCCCAAGCACCAGCCAAGAAACTGACAAAGCCAGTTAACTGCCCAGGGAAACCAATACCCTGCTCTACACTCCAGTGAAGACACAAAGGAGCCCAGCAAGTGTTGTTAACGAGGCTCTTCTTCCAGGCGCGGACCTCGGATTTCATAGCCTCCTCCTTCTCCTTCGGTACACCTTCCGCGATCGCCTTGATATGTAACAACTTTGCTCTCCATAGCACAAAGAATTGAAGGATGATATGGCCGAACCAGAAGCGCGTACTCCAGAGATACCACTTGTCAATCCCACCCCAGCGGTCTACGAACCGCTTCGAGGCAATCCCCTTGGACGAAAGGTATCCCACGTTCTCTAGGGCCTGATAGAGCGTATTTGAGGCGACTTGGAGGAGAGTGAGAGCGTAGATGACAGGGTCTGATGGGGGTGACTTTAGGGTCGCTGAGCCCCAGGCCCAGAGAGGGAATAGTCCGAGAAGTCGGAGCGCATATCGGGTCTCGGACATGAGTGCGGAGAGGGCAAGAAGTGGAGAGGATTTCGGCGCTGCTGCTGCTGCTGAAGATGGAGAAGGTTTAGAGTTCGCCCGGAGTCGGGCTAGAAGACTCAATCGGGTCTGGAGAGCTATCCATGGGGCAGAGGCCAGAATATGGTGAAGAGTGTGAGAAAGATAACCAACGACTGCGAATACCCTTTCCTGACCATCCGCTGTGGACATAAGCCTGGGGAATTTGTGATTAGCCTACAGAGAACGAAGAACTCTCTCTTCATTCTTCTACCTCCTATGCATCATCGCATGAGATGTTTAAAAAACTACGAAATGACATGGAAGAGAACAAGTTGAGAGTTGAGATGAACTTACTTGTTAAGACGGCCAATAATAATATCTGTTGCCTTGAGAGCTGCCCATAATCGACGCTGAGGAGCTCCCGCCGACGTCACTGATGGCGACTTGGCGGGGCTTGCTGGCTTGTCTGTGCTAGGGAGTGGTACTGGTACTGGTGGAGGACTTTGTTCGGGCATGTTGATGGGATGAGTAGGATCTGAAGGCTGTTCGGAACCGGCCATGGCGATTCGTTTTTTTAACTCCTTTTCTTCTTCTTAACTTCCCACAAAAAATTAACTGTAGACACCTCCGATCGGGAAGATGGGACTTGGGGGAATCTTAAGAAGAACGTTTTAATTAACTAAATCCCTACCCGATTTGGCGTGGTGCCGAGGCTCGGAATGCCTTGCGACCGACTGCACGGGCATTACGGTATTGATGGAATTATTTCCATTTTCCAAACTCAAACAATAAATCCCCGGATAGTTTTGCATACCTTTGTAAACTACCCACGGAATTGATGATGTAAGCTGAAATCAACAAAATACCTCAGCTAACTATCAACCATAAAAATATGGTAATTTGACCGGTCGAATAAAAGAGTTATCGCAATATTGTTTGGGGTCATATTTGGTCATATATTCTGGCTGATACTAACTAAGGGTTGCTTTGGAAGGCGTTTAGCTGACATGTGACGAAGCATTTCAGTATGAAAGTTCAGTCACGCTCTCCTTTCCCGAAGAAACCTCTACATTTCTACTTAATTTATGCCGTTTACCTTATGCCACTTCTCAAAATTGGTCAGGGTAGGCTAGGAAAATAGGTTAATAGAAGATAGATTCAAGAGATTGTTTAGTTCACAGATGATGTCCTCGCACTCATAATGAGAAACTAGCTGTTTTTTTTTTGAGGAATCAACATTAGAAAACCGTTGTAGTTAAAAGGAGTTCAGGGCCACCACCATATTACAAATGAGAAGAAATATTTTACAATGATTCCAGCAATCTACAACTTATTTAAGACCACTATTAGATAGGGTTCAACAGCCTGCTGGACCACCCACCATCATCCTAAAACACTTGGATGACCAGCTTTTCACTTTGTCAAAAAGAAATATCTTAATCAAAAGAAGTAGAAGTAAAATGCAAGATGTAGACTAGAAGCACTAAGTATACTCTATAAAGATAGATACGTACATACAGGCAGGTTGATTTGAATTGTTCTCAAAACCTTCTGCTTGCAATATTTAATGTAGGTGTTAAGCATGATAAAATCTTCATGAATTACAAGGAGGGTGACAACAAGTTTCTGAGGTCCAGCTCGGTGCTATGGTTATACATTCTGTCCAAAGTCTACCGCTATCCTCATTCTACAATCCACTACCCTGCCTTTCATCATAGTAATAGTAAGACCATCTCTGAGACCTGGTCGTACAAGATATTCTTTGGTTGTGGCTGCTCAAGAGAATACTTAAAAGGTCTTTCATGCTAGACTAGGTTACTTTTTTCAACTATTTGAAAACGCTGTGCCCGAGAGGAAAGTTTGAACCTGCAGCTTCTATAATAGTGTATCAAGTTAAACGCACTTTTTATCTTTAAAGCTCGATTCCCTGCCAACTCACTGCTTCATTAGACATGTACAATGATGGATACTCCGTTCGTTATCCAAAAGATATCGAGGAGATGACACTCCTCGAGCAAATCAAACATGACCTGGTGAAGAGAAACAAGGCAGAATACAATATCACACTAAAAGAGTTTTTACAACTTGAACAGTTACTTGAGGGGAGAGAGTAAAGTAAGTGTATTTCCTTCGCACTTGGTTACTACGCATCTAATAATATCTTTGGCATCTACAACAGTGGGAAATGTATATTCCGTTCCTTAATGCCTACGTTTATTCATGGTAGTGGTAGTATATGGTCAGCAGAATAGAGTCCAGGGGATGGAAGAGCCTTCACAAGTTTAATTTATCAATGGTATAACCCTTGAGGACTTTAAGGGGAAATAGTATGGGGGGTGCTACAGCCACACCGGCCAGGCCAACGTCACACGTTTTTGTACATGGTTGCTCATTATTAGAGCCCCAGGCCTTCAAACATCTCGCTAAGTAGGTAGGTCATATAACCCACAACCACTGATCGGAATTTCATCTCAACTGCTAGAAATCAAATAGCCTCCATAATAATATTCAGGGTCAGAAAGAAATTTCTCCAGGATGCCTACCCGGGCGCCTTGTAATGTGCGTGACCTCACTCAAGTAGTTGATAGTTATGTTGATTCTAACTGTGATTATGTTTGTTCTTTCCATAGTGTTGACTCTAACCATGGATTTGGTTCCACCCAACACACTGGGTTAACTGTAAAGTGATAACTTTGGACTATCAAAGATATCCCGCAAAAAGATGATCTTCCCTGGAAAAATTATGTGGACTTAGCCTGGCCGGTGTGGCTGTAGCACTTCCCAATATTATGGGACGTAAGTTTGCTGTTATGTTGGCTTATATAGGATGAATTTTGATTAACATGTATATTAGTGCGAAAACCACCGATGGAGGGATTTACCCTGGTAATATACAATGGCCTTTCATAGCCTTGCAAGTTGGATATTCAGAACCATGTTCGAAAATCCTTGAAAACACAGACCTTTTACTGGAGGATTGTGAAGGTCGTATCGGCCTGGTGATCCTGGTAAAAGTGGCCCCATTAAAAGATAATGAGACTGTGATACAGTCAGGCTTCGTTGAACTACATTCATATAATAAAGAGATACAAAAGAGAGTCGAATGTAGGAGGGAAATGGTGAGAATATTTCTTATACCTCTTTTGCTTTCAAAGACTAACTGCCTTTTTAGCGGCTCTATGCCCTTCCTGTAAGCCGCTCTCGACACATGATAACTTTGAGATGGGACCAAGTGCTCAGAAATAGGATCACTGAGCATCCACCAAATTCGGAAATCCCCTTACCCCACTAAAACTTGATGATTTACGGATAAGAATCTAGCCAGACATCTGCAATTTAAATCAGGGGAACAAAGCGATTCTTTTTTTCTTGCTGCTGTTGTTCACTGCCCTACAAGCCAAACAGTAGTCAAGCCTTGTCATCCTATTGCAATGAATCCTTCTTTATATCTTAGATCTTCTATTGCCTTTTTGGCATATGCCTAAGAGTATCTTAGCCACTAGAACAAGCTACAGATAATAAACATACTAAAATAAGAAGAAATTCAAGAGATAGTATATGCAAGAGTATCCCAGTTGTCAGATGGAGACTCAGTCGACTAGGCAAGGAATCGAATGCGATACTTCTGCGGAAGACACTACTTAGACTAGTTTAAGAAAGGGATACTTCTGCTTCAATTATTCAGGCAGGCAGAAGATATTCTTGGGATACGAGGATACAAGACTGAATCTTGAGAATCAGAAGGATCAAAGAAGTGGGAGGTAACCCAGGGGATCTCTAGCGCTGCCGCTTGGCTCGAATCACTTGGATATGTCCACGGCAACTCTAACCCCCAAAAACCTGCTCTCCTTAATGTAGAAGATCATCCGAAGACTTACAGATTGATCTCAATTGCGTGGCCACTGTTGAGGAGCTATATCATTGTTCCACCCATCTATGGGCGTGTCTGTGTTAGGTCCTGAACCGGAAAGTGAAAACGGGATGAGAACTAGTGCCTCAGCATGCTAAACAGCTTGAAGGTACAGTAGGTAGGGGTGATCTTGCATTTTTGGTGATGCAAGTTGGAAGATGGGAAGAAAGAAAGAGAGAGAGAGAGTCCGCCAGAGGCTCGTATTTGATAATTATTACTTCTGAGCTTATTTTCCTTTTCTGGGGGAACAAGAAACAACTGACCTTCATCTTTCTTGAAGTCTCACCTACATCGATTTCCATGGCTTGTCTATCCATATTATATCCCCCTATTCTTTTCTACCCCGTTCCTTCTAAATACAACCGTTTTATTCCATACCCAAGCTATTACCAAGCATTTAGTTTCATAAGAGACAAGCGGATGGTATTTTTATTAGCCAAAGGGGTTGAATACGATGTATAAATAGAAATATCTCAAATTTATGCTTTCTGAGGGGCTACCAGCTATCTAAAACGAGGAATGTTGCGACATTGGAACCCCGAGATTAGAAAAACTATAAACCACTTTGAAGTAGGTAGGTAGAAGAGATCACAAACTTCCAAGTAAGAAGGATCAGTTGTAAAAGACAATGAATATTCTGCTCAGTGTTTACCCTTCAAAAGGCTTGAGACTTCAAAGGGTAAACCGCTGCATATGCTAATCTCCTCCCTTCCCGAAGACTAAAGCAAAATCATCACTATCCTCATTCGCCCGTCTCCTCTTCAATGCTAGAGCTAGAAGCATTATGCGAGGGTGAAATATCCAAGGTAGTTAGCTCGTTGACCAGGTCTTCAATCAAACAATCACAAATTTCCCCTAATTCAATATCTATATCCTCGTTGGCCTCATCTATGGTTGACAGGGTGCCTAGAAGACTAGGAAGATTAAATCGTGATCGTGAAATACTCCCTTTCCAACTGTGCCGAGCTGGGTAGCGATGAAGAGTATCTGCTCTGAATATTCTAACATGAGGGGGGACTGGAGGAGAGCGCAGCCCCAAATTGCAGACAACTCTGGCATCTGATACACGCCGGTCCCTCAAATCCCATGCAGTCGGGGGCCTAGTATCTGGGTTATTACAGACTTCATTGATACTCAGCCACGTGCGTTCGTTAAGTTTACGGTCACAGTGATGACAGGCTCTGTAACTACACGAAGCACGGAGCAGTGGCAGTTGCGCGACGTTCTGAGCAGTGTTAGCTTCCTTGTCTAGCTCCACCATAGACCCTGCTGGGGTTAATGGGCTCATTCCCCTTTCGCACAACTGCAAAACTTCTAGCTTTTGTCGAATCAACACTTCTTTCTCTTCTGCCGTATATCGACGGGCTATTATGGCGTCGACAATCCAGGGTGCAAGGAGGGATCCTCCAGGGTCAACTGGCTCAGAGTGGCCAGAACTGTCTTCAGTGCAGAGGTAGAACCACCCTAGAAGAGGTCTACGACCGCAGCTATCGCAGGTTTCATACTCATCGATACTATATTGACGTGTCACTGTGCTGTGGTTGCAGTTTCTTTGGTGGCAGGCTGACTGAGACGAGCGTGAGCTCACGGGGGGGTTTAGAGGACGGGTAATCTCAGAGGCTCTATTATCTCGAGATAGAACTTCAGGTAGCGATGAGAAGAAAACTTGGATGGGACACCCGTGGTCGTCATTATTGTCATCTAAAGAGAACGCGAGCTCGGGGGCCATTCCAACTATGACTGGATAAGGTATACCTGGCGGGCATCTGGAGCTTCCCTCTCTATTATACTCCATGGCTCAGAATATGAGATGATGAGACATGATCAAATAGTGTGAGAGAGGGAAAAACAAAAGCCCACATGATAAATATGACAGCTGTGGTGGAGTGAATGAAGCCCATCTTTCTCTGCATAATGTGAAACATGAGAGGATTATAACAATATACAATCAAAAAAATAGAATAAGAATAAAAATAAAATGAAAACACTCCAATGTAGTAAAACACAATTGATGTAAATTGACATCAGCTTAAAAAATACTATAATTATAATGATGCAACATATATCTTCTCCACAATCCTTCTAAGCAGCAAATAATCTTTTTTCCTCCAAAGGAACAAGAGAGATTGTTTACATTTATTGTGGAATTCAGTTGGGAGCCTACCTGTTGGTACCTCAGGCAACAAAAATTTCTTTCTCACTGCTTGAGAAAATGACATTTTCCCTTCATCAACACGAGAGGGAGAAAACGTAAACAAGAAAAGAAAATAGGTGAAAAGTCTTAATTCAATAATGTGATTTTTTTTTACTTTACATAGTGCTCATTTCATGCATTTGAGAGTGGGGAGGAATGGAGCTATGTGCTGTTTTTGAAGGTACAGTGGGGCGATAGGAGGCTACATATTCTAAATTCATAGACACTCTTCTCTCTTATGGGAGAAGATGATATTTAAATAATAATTCTTATAGAGAAGAGGAAGAAGAACTCTCATGTCACCCATTGACACTCCGCACTGTAGAAATCGGGACGTCGGCGGAATCCGAAGCCGCCTGTCCCAAAGAGGATATAAAGCGACATCTGCCGACCTCGTGGCCGGCTGGAACTTGTCGCCCTGAGTCTCTTTCCCCCTCCACTCCATTCCATCGACCCCAGATCACTCTGCATCCTTCTCTTTTGTTCCGTTTAGTGGTCCTTCATCCAGTTCTTTTCCTCCATCCATTGCCTCTCCAGGATTCGACCAGAGCTGAAACGTCTTCGACCCTGTCGACTGACCACCATCACCCCCTCTCCTCCTCAGCCCAACGCCTCTAGTTTTCCTCCCCGTTTGGCGCTTCCTACCTCGGTAAGCTTCCTCCCGACCACTTTCCAGCCTCCTGGGAATAAACAAACATCCCCCCCTGCCCGGCAATTATTAGTAGTATTATTATTATTGTTGTTATTTTTCTTATGCTTTGCGGGACCGACCCTCCAACCCCATTATTTTTCTACCCTCTTTCGTGAACCCGCCACTTCTACTCTCAACTTTTCCGTCCAAGTGTTGTTTCCCCCCTTCAAACTGACCGCGTTTTCCCAGATTCTATCTCTTTTATCGCGATCCGTAACTTTGTCATCGTCATACAATCGTTTCGCGCTTAATCGCCCACCCATTTTTCACACCAACCACAATCATGTCTGTCAAATTTCAAGATGCCGCCGTGACTTCCGTCCGGGAAGATGCAAAGGAGTTGGCGCATAAAGTTGGCGAGCGGTTGACTGGAGGCAACCCCCAGACTGGCTATCTGGCTGTATGTGCAACCCCGATCTGTCGAAAGCTGTACCGCATCTACTAATCAAGACTGCATTCACCATCGACAGATGTATCTCCGTCAGCTGCAATCCAACCCTCTGCGCACCAAGATGTTGACATCTGGTGTTCTCTCGTCTCTGCAAGAATTCCTCGCCTCTTATCTTGCGCATGATGTTAGCAAACACGGCCATTATTTTAGCCCGCGCGTCCCCAAGATGCTTCTCTACGGCATGTTCGTTAGTGCACCTCTAGGACACCTGCTCGTTGGCATTCTCCAACGCGTCTTCGCGGGCCGAACTAGCCTGAAGGCCAAGATTCTCCAGATTCTTGCGAGCAATCTGATTGTATGTCCCCGCTCTGCTAATAGTTCCTCGGTTTGACTCGGAACTCTCGGAACCCTCGGAAGTACTAACCACGATACCCTAATCTCTTAGGTCGCCCCCATCCAAAATGCGGTCTACTTGGCTTGCATGGCTGTTATCGCTGGAGCGCGTACCTTGCATCAGGTCCGCGCAACCATCAAGGCTGGCTTCATGCCCGTCATGAAGGTTAGCTGGGTTACGTCGCCTTTGGCGCTGGCCTTTGCCCAGAAATTCCTTCCTGAGCATACTTGGGTGCCTTTCTTCAACATTGTTGGCTTCTTCATTGGAACCTACGTTAACACTCACACCAAGAAGAAGCGCCTAGAGGCTCTGCGAAAGGTACCCTGAAAGCTGATCCCCAATCCCCAATTGTATCTTCCAAATTAATCATCTTGCTAACCTTCACACTACAGCAATATGACAAGCGCCGGAACCCCAGCAGCGAATATGAACCCAAGGGTCCTGAATATCGGTAAAGGGAATCGCAAAAATAACAATATTCCCGTATATACCCAATTGTGAGCTAGGACAAATAGACAATTTTCTAAGATGTTTGACATCTCTCTTTTCTCTTTCACCTCCTTTAGGTTGGCTCATCATACCTTAAGGGGCGAAGCTTATGACTGTTCGATCTAAATTCTCCCCACTTCCCCTCTACTACCCTACTTTTCTCTTCATGTTTACATCCTTGTCCGAACCGGGGACTTAACTCGTACCAAACTTGGATTTATCCGGCCTTGCAATCGGGATGAAGATATGTGTTTTTTTTTTTTTTTATTCTTCTCCTTTTTACCCACTTAACTTATGATGAATGGTGTTTTTTCTTTTCCTTTTTTAATTTTACACTGGCGCACTACCATGCACATTGCTCTCTAATGCTGCGCCTGGTTGTAACCATCTTATGTACTTCAATGCTTCATGCCAAACCCGAGATATTCAGTCAATAATCTACCTTTACATGACTTTTGCTTCTCTTAAGGATTGTCTTTCCTTTACTATATACTTTATTTTCTGGCTAGTGGTATTATCTTTCGCAGCAGTAAGTACCTAATATTCCGCTTTGGATGGGAGGCGAGTTGAAAATAGACCAATGAAAAATTTAAGATGCAAAAGAAGAAAAGGT
Source organism: Aspergillus haitiensis (assembly GCA_027569155.1). Lineage (NCBI taxonomy): Eukaryota > Fungi > Ascomycota > Eurotiomycetes > Eurotiales > Aspergillaceae > Aspergillus > Aspergillus haitiensis. The sequence continues at coordinate 134,843 of JAPDEO010000079.1, read as the reverse complement.
GATACGTAGGTAGGAATATAAACTCCACTTCTATCGATCAGTTTTATTAGGTGAATCCATTCGCCTTATCATTCAACTTCCATAGCCTCTGCACCTTTCTTCCTCTTGTCCTGAACCCAACCAACAAACTCGTCCAACGCTCCCGGCCAAGCACCATCCTCACTCCACCAAGCGAATGCCTCATCCTCGTGTGTTTTACGCATAAAAACCTCAACCTGATTCCACAGATCCTTGTTGACAGGTCGCTTTCCCTTCCCCTCCAAGAACTCAATCCACCAGTCTAACCAGGGAGTTGTTGATGTGTTCCATTGAATTCCACCATTCTCTGGTGTGAAGAGGAGTCTCCACTGATCCACGGCAATGTCAAATTGTACGTTTCGCTGTCCTGGCATCTGACACAGAGGGAATGTATATCGATAAACTCGGCGATACAAATCTGGTTCGAGTGGAATACGGCGACGGAGGTCTGCCGCATGGGCGATCATTTTTTCTAAGGAGTCGCACCTTGATAGATTCGTGCAATGTTAGGAGGCGTTTGTCTTTACTTATCTGCCTATACTCCCACATTCACAACCCTCCGCCCCAAGACGAACATATGACCAAGGGAAGGAGGAGAACATGGAAGAAACTTACCCAAGGGCTCTCCAGCCTTCAAGGAATCCTTCACGACTAAATTCACCCATTGACGGCGATTTGACAAGCTCTGAAACAGCGAGACATGCAACTTCTGTCAATTCAACCTCAATATCAGCTAAGAATTGCATGACACCCTCCGTGCCAATGCCATCAGGGTTGTCAGCTGGTGAGTCTAGTTCACAATTAGCCTTTCCTCGCACTCGAAATCAATGACTGTCACTTCAAATGGAGTACCTCGATAAGTATCGAAAATCTTATTGATAGCAACGGTGCTTCCACCTGCTCCCTGGGGGCTTTGAAAGTATCTAGAATCTCCTATCAGCGCACTTTCGCCTTAGGTGTTCATTGACTTGGAAAATAAAGCAAGTCATAGCAGAATAGCGATAATTTTAATAAGATAACACAGCAGGTAGGCTAGGTAAAAATAAAAAAAAAGGGGGGGGGAGGAAGAAGGGAAAGAAAGGACGGTCAAAGGAAGCGTTGTTTTCTTGAAAGGGGAGTATCATGACCCGGATGAGTGAATCAACTCTGCTCTCAAGTAAGAAAACCTGACCAATTCAATCATCGTCTTTTTATGTCCTTGTCCGTCTTCCAGCAGTTTTAGGGCCATCGCGCTTGATGCAGGAGTTTGTAGATGGATATATCGACAATTAAATAATGCCAACAAATACCTCCGATACTTGTTGGGCACAGGAAATTAAAGGTACGGCCGATCTGCTCCACACCTGATCTTTCCCTCGAAGGTAAAAAGATAGCGTACTGCCCAGGTTGAACCCAGGCTTGGAGGAGAGCAAGAGTCAGATTGACCTAAGAATGTCCCTTGAAAAAAACACATCGTCCCTTCAATATGAATCCAGCATTTTGTATGAATAGTGAGGACAAAAATAGATTCATAAACCCACATATAAGCCGCGCGGACTTGGATATTTATAATGAAGGAAAATGGCTACTGGGATGCCAATTAGTTGCCCACTCCAAGGGGAACTATAGACCCGCGTTGCAGCCAAGATGTGGCGAAATAGAAAAAGGCCCCATTCTAAACAGAAACAGGAACTTCCAATTCCAACAAGGCATGATCCGAGTAGAACTACATAAGGATGACCAAAGGGAGACACGCATCATGTATCATTGGCCGGGGCAAGTAGATGAAGGTAGACAAGATTGCGCTGCAAGGACAACAAGACGAGAGAAGAAATGGGAATTTAAATGCCATATAATATACTTACTCATTAACAGCAGCTTCTACATTCCATCGAGCTTGCTTCAGAAACTAAAACACAACAGTTGGTCAGTCATATATTAATCACGTGACGATAATAACATAAACGTTTATATCGAATCACATTAGAATTAGATAAGTAAAAGATGCTGAGGAGTAGGGTAATCAAGATTACCTTCGTAGCAACTGAGTCTTTTGCTTGTGTGAAGTTCACAAACTGCGCTATTTGCTGCTTCTGGACCGAAGTGTAGGGAGGCATAGTGGGGTGAACAAGCAGCAAGCGGGGGGAGAAGATGAAGAGTCAGACAAGCGTCCTTAAATCGAAAACCGACACTCTAGGAAAGCGTGGATACTCTGGCTTCTTTTTCCTTTTTTTTTGTTGTATTTTCTTTTCCTTTGGAAAGGCACCTATGTTGGATAGATCAATCAAGACCACACCTTGGTCAAGACCGGAAAGTTCGTTTCTTCGCCTATCTTTGACCACGCTGACTGATGGTGGCACGTGCACGCAGGGTTGTGATTCTTCCCAACTCCGTAAATACGGAGTACCTAGGTACCTGAGATAGGCAGATGTGCATATCTGCGAATAATTCATCATTATTAGGACCTAACTACCTAGGTTGTCCTTTTTACAACGCTATAAGCACACGCTTTTAGTTTCATCGTATGACTGGGGGTTTTATAATTTTATCCTAAAAGAAAAAAATTTCCAACGTAAATATTAAGCTTTAGTATATTTTGATAACTTCATCTTTGTCATTCAAACAAGTTACAAAATATTCAGAAAGAATGAGTAGAGGAGAAACCTAGAATCTACAAATCTTATAATTGTATCCTAGGAAGACAAATTTAATAAAACAATCTACTGTGTACATATTTTGTTAAGGTACCTGATTTGTGCTTCGAACTCGAGTAATTGTGGAGAAAATAGTTTGTGCCTGAGGCAATGATGTCTTGGCACAAGAAACCCAAAAAAAAAAAAAAAAAAAAAAAAAAGTTCTCCGATAACCAACCACTCCACGCGACCTGCCTTCCACGCCCTTGAATCCAGACGTATACGGTATAAAATGGCACCGGGAAGGACCGTTAAAAGGAGGCGACTTAGTCCACCTGGCGAAGAGGAAAATGGTTCTTCGAAACCCTCACGCTCGTCCTTGGGAGATTTCTACGACCATGCCGCCGAATGGGACCTTGAACAAGACTACGAACGCCGGCCTCGCAAATTGAATAAGAAAGACAAGGAGCGGACTAGGTTGCCTATAAAGACGGCGGAAGGTGTACAGAACGTGGAGGAGGAATCCGAACCTGAGGCGGAGGAGTCAGACAGTTTCCTTGCAACAGATGACGAGATGGAAGAAAATGGTGGTGAAGACGACAATGGGGATGAGGACGATGAGGAGGAAGAAGCGGCTCCAAAGATCCCAATAAAATTGCAGATCCTTCAAGCAAAGGAGGAGCTCGCAAAAATTGCCACCTTAATCAGCGAAGACCCTGAAGAGCACATCTCAGCCTTTAAAAGCATGGCTGATATAGCAGAAAATGGCGCACATGTTGCAATCAAGAAATTGGCTCTTGCTTCGCAGGCGGCTGTTTACAAGGATATGATTCCTGGATACAGAATTCGTCCGCTCAGTGAGGAAGATATGTCTGCCAAAATATCCAAAGATGTTCGCAAACTTCGGAACTACGAACAGTCGTTGCTCTCGGGCTACAAACATTATATTCAAACGCTTTTAAGCCTTACAAAATCGTCGAAGCGTGAAAACACAGAAGTGGATTCCGGCCTAAAAAGTACCGCCATTAATTGCGCTTGCAACCTCCTCCTCTCCGTACCTCACTTCAATTTTCGTGGCGAACTGTTAAGAATCATTGTGAACCAATTGGCTAGGAGACAGGTGGGCTCGGATTTTATCAAATGCCGGGATACCCTCCAAGAAGTTTTTTCGAGAGACGATGACGGGATTGTCTCCCTAGAAGCTGTCCGTCTGCTGTCTAAGATGATGAAGGCTAGGGACTTTAAGGTGAATGGAAGTGTTCTGGAAACTTTCCTACACCTCCGTCTGCTGTCCGAATTTTCATCCAAGGGTTCTAGAGATCGGATCGACCGCAGATCCGAGGAAGATGCCCCTACTGGTAAGAAAATGAAGCAGAAGAAAGAATTTCGCACTAAGCGGAACCGGAAACTTGAAAAGGAGCGTAAGGCCGTCGAGAAGGACATGAAGGAAGCTGATGCCCTCGTATCCCACGAAGAGAGAGACAAGAACCAAGCGGAGACATTGAAACTCGTTTTTGGCACTTATTTTCGCATATTGAAACTCCGAGTGCCCAATCTTATGGGACCTGTGCTAGAGGGCCTTGCCAAGTATGCGCACATGATCAACCAGGACTTTTTTGGAGACTTGCTCGAGGCCCTCAAAGATCTAATTGGCCACGCGGAGGAAGACGAGCAGGAAGAGGAGGGAGAAAATGAAGATGGAGAGGATCAAGTGAATGATGATAACAATACAACCCGCGACTCTATTCGTGAAACCCTCCTATGTACCATCACTGCATTTGCTCTTCTCGATGGCCAGGATGCTAGCAAAGCTGCTGCAACTCTTCATCTCGACCTAAGCTTCTTTATTAAACACCTCTACCGCTCTCTCTATGCTCTCTCAATCAACCCCGATGTTGAATATAACCCGGAGAAAGCTCTGCGACTTCCCGATCCAAATTCTTCCCAAGAAGATAATCCCTTCCCCTATGCTCGAAGAAACAAGGTCAACTTCCAAACTCCAATGGTTCTGCTTCTGCGCTGTCTTCACTCCTCGCTCTTGTCTCGGGCAAATGGCACTCCGCCACCTGTACGACTTGGCAGTTTTGCCAAACGGTTAATGACAACATCTTTACAAATTCCAGAGAAGTCGGCTCTTGCTACACTCTCGCTCTTGAACCAGGTGACAAAACACCATGCTCGACGGATATCCTCATTGTGGCATAGTGAGGAACGGAAGGGAGACGGTGTGTTCAATCCTTATGCTATGGATATTGAACAAACCAATGTTTTTGCAGGAACTATTTGGGAGGGTGAATTATTGCGGTTACATTATTGCCCCCAAGTGCGGGACGCTGCGGTGGATATAGAGAAAATGATTGCGCGTCAGAACTAGAGAAGCGTATCTAGTCTATTGGGAACATTTGTCATGGAAGGCTGTTCTTCCTTTCCTTTTCTCTTTTCCCTTTTGCCTATGTAATGTTTGCCCTAAGAGAAAATTCTTTAATTATTCCAGGTGTGATAAATTTACTCTACACATTTTGTAAGCCACCCAAGCATGTGACCATGTCCATGTCCATTAATAAACTTCTCATCTCCTGCTTTCTCTCTCCCACCCAAAGCTAGGTTCTTCTCGCACCATATCCCCAACCAAATAGCAAATAAAATGCATGGCAGAATTCCTTATCCACACTCATTAATAACATCTTTCTTTTAAACTAGCTTATGAGAATCCTAGCAAACCGGACTTTCATGTAAACGATTAAGCGAGCTTACGTAGCCTGAGTGGGACGATTGCCATTCTCTGGTGGAGTATTATTTCTGAACCCGTGCGAGTCGTGTTGTTGGCCGTCAAAATGTTTTGGTGTATGGGTAAGAGTTGAAGGATGCACAGGAGGAGGCGGGAGCCACGGGCCTCTTCCACTGTGAGGAACCCTGTGATCAGCAGGACCAGGGCGAATGCCGCGAGGAATACCACAGTCGGAATAAAACTGAGACTGTGGAAAGCGCCCAGACCTTTTTGCTTGTGTAGGCGGCAAACGAACGTGGATTGCACGTTGATCGAAAGGGCCAGTAACAGTATTAGCAGGGTGTTGCCAGCCTGGGACAAGTGTTGAGGAAGCGATAGACGAATTCGAGCCAAATTCGTAAGGAGACCGGCAAAATCTCAAGGGGTCGCTGTTTGCTTTACTGTTACTTCCCTCCTTTTCTTGTGGCGAGTCAACTTGTTGACGGTTAGGGTCCTTGACAGACTCCAGTTCGCGTTCGAGAATACCCTGGCGTTGGCAAGGGCTACGAAGAGCTGGGTGGATCATGCTTGGGCTAGGTTTTCGATTTAACTGGGCGGCCGAAGAAGAATGAGAAAACGAAGCAGCAAGCGGATTTGCCATATTAATGGAGAGGGCAGGCGGCCTTATGGGGGACTCCTTTGTTTTCCCGGGGTGTAAGGGAATTACTGGGGGAAGAAGAGGACTCTGTCCAGGGCTCTTTGACCCTTTCTCTTGAGATTTTTGAGGGGTCTGTGTAGGTCTGTTTCCAGCATGAGTGTCACCACGATCATCTAGGCGACGGAAGTTGAACATGCTTCCCTTTTTCTGGGGGGTTTGAAGCTTATAACCTGGAATAGATGGACAGGGAGGTTTGCTTTCTAACTCACATTCGGACATGGGACCAAGCTCTGGGCCACGTTCCTCACTAGGTGCAACGAAAACGGGCGATTTGGCGCTTCGTATCTTGGTGAGTTTCGATTCAGGGCTTCCTGATGACTCCTGAAGTGGTGAATTCCAACGAGCTGTCTTTTGAGGGTGGTGATTAATGGGTATTTTACCGTTCCGATCTTGAGTAGTAGATGTAGCTTTTAAAGCACCTCCAAGCTGGTTTTCTCTTTGAGAGACTTTTCTCTCTTGTCTTGCGCTCTGTGTGTGTTCATAATGGTTTCCTTCAGCGTCTTGTTCTGCTTGTGGATGTCTTTTGCTCTGCAAGTTCTTACTATCGACATTTCCTTTTGTTGATTTGTGACTAAACTGAGCACCACAGGATGCATCGGATAGGGGGTTTGTATATCCAGCATGATGAAAACTGGGATTACGGGCATTTACCTTTACCTCTAGAAGTTCCTCTCGCAACTTATTGACTTCCTGCTGGAAGAAGACCTTGAGGTTTTCCTCTTTTTCATAGGCTATCTGGAGCTGAACTCGAATGTCCTTCATCGACTGCTGCAATTCCTTCACCACTTCTGTCTGAGCCATGGCTCGGTCATTGATCATATTAGTCATATTCGATATAGTGTCGACATGTCGGAGAACTTGATCCACCGCACGGTTGTTACTATTTTCGAATCGGTCTGAGAGCTGTTGGAAAGCGTTGTTTAAATGATAGTGAAGTGCATCGACGTGGGTGAGGAATTGATGTTCCAGTGTTGCTGTGCTCTGATAGCCCGGATGTGGTGGAGTAGGAGCATAACCACCATAGCTGGTGGTGTCAGCGAAAAATCTACTTCCATGGAAAAGCACATGAGAGTCGGCATGAGAATTTCCCTCTCGGGATTTGGCTTTTTCTGGTAAGTGTGGAGGCTCCTGCGACATCAAGTCAAGAATCTCTTCATCTTGCTCTCCTGAGAGTGGCCTTTTTCGGATGGACGAGGAAACGATGAGCGGACGTGGCTTTTTAATTTCAACATCATTTGAGCAATAGAGTGAAGCATCAGGTGGCTTATCCAATGGCTCAATGGGACTCTCATATATGGATGGAGAGTAGGGGTCACGGTCGTGAGGAGGGGATGTATTTGGCGCTTTCCACTCAACATGATCACTTTGAGCAGTCATACTACGGACACGAGTCTTCACCTGGATCAATTCTGGCTGCCCTGTATTGTCACACTCCCCTGTTCGACCTGTTGAGGAAGAACTATCGAGCAACATCGTGTTGAGAATGGATTTGTATGCTGGAGTGCTTTGCGAACCCACACCTTTAGCGAGTTGATTCTTGACAACAGTGGTGGATGGTTCTTTGGCTGACTTGCAGATTTCATCTCTACCGCGGGAGCTTTTGTCAAGATTTGACGAGTCATGGAATGACGAAGTCTGGGTCAGAGGTGCAGATGCCGGACAAACCCCTTCTTCTTTTTCTTTTGGGTAATACAGCCTTTCTTGACTGAAGTTATGGGGCTTGCTCTCAGTATGACCCGGACTCTCAGTGTTTGCCAGGTATTTAGCCATCTCATTCCCCTTCAAGTTAGGCATGGTGCTCAATGAAGGAAAACTCTCCTTATGGGATTCCTTTCCAATGTCCTTGAGACTGAACTTGGATCGCAGACTCGCAACTTTCGACTTCTTTTTCCCATGATAATCCGTCTTTGAACTGCTGGATCCGGCATCACTAGGAAGAGCTGGATCAGTTGTAGATATCTTCTTCGACACATTGGGCCGACCCAGTAGTTTCAACTTAGGAGTTGACGGTGAGACTGTTGAAAAAGGTGGACCCACTGGAGGAGTCGGAGGAGGAGGTATTTGACGTGCTGTTGGCATTGGAAGAGCCACTTCTGAGTCGTAGTCGAGCCCTGAGAAAGTGCTTGCTGCCGAGCTCGACTGGGGGTCTGTTGACAAACCTGTTGATTGAATCATCTGCCCTATCAATCGACGATGACCATCAGAAGACAAAGGTATAAAATAGGACAAAAAACAAAAGCTAATATCTCACCTTGTTTTGGATTTGCTAGTTGTTGCTCACGTTCACGAGCCTTCATCTGGGCCCAAGCGTTTCCTTCAACTGAAGACATCACAGCCCTGATTAAATAGTGCCTGTGTTGTATTGACCCTCTCTGTTTTCGTTAAGCATATCAAATATCGATATTTCTCTCTTTCTCTCTTTTTTTTTTTTTTTTTTCTTATCTTAAAAAAATGATAAACGTTTCTTTTCTCTGCTTGTATCCGAAAAAGGTGAGTTTTAAGGAAGAAAACGCGTGGTGTGATGTGATGTGTTATACATATTTATCAACAAAGCCAGAGAGAGTTGTGCAAAGAGTAGATTAAAAAAATTAATAGGTCAAAGGAAACAAAAGAAAAAGTTACTATAAGCGAGCGATCCTGCTTGAGAAGGGGGGGGGGGGTTGAATAGGGTTGGATAACTCAATGCGCAAATTATTAGAATATAAGAACGTGAATAAATGAGTCTGAGCACTACTACTAAATGGAGAGAGAATAAAATAATAAACAAATAAAAGAGATGAGAAAAGGAAATAACTAGAAAGAAAGAGAGACGCTGCTCTTTCCTCCTGAACTCTATATTCTTGTTATCTGTTTATTTGATACAGACATGCTTTCATCTATATAGATACCAAATAGTGATATCATAGTCTCATATACCTTAAACCTTAATCATAGGAGGAGAATGCCATGGAAAAGAAAGCGCGGGCGCAAGAGAGAAATTAGAGCTCCAAATGATGTACTTCACTTATCTTCAAGTATGGAATTGGTTGGAATCTATATGCTTTACGAAAACAAGCTATGAATCTAGCAAGGAAAAGAGAAAATAAATGACCTTCATTATCATTAACAATCATCAATCAATGTCATCATTACATACGTGCGGATGCGGGATATCAAATCAGGCACCAACAGAGCTCGTAAGAAACTGAAATAGGCTCTACTGTCGGATTTCCATGATCAAATAAATGGCACAATTTGAGACGAACACACTTGAGACAATTTATAGGAGAGGGGAGAAAAAAAAAAAGGTAAAAAACAAGGACCCGGATTGATCCATCCAGCGGTATTAAATACAGGGGAATCAGGTCAAAAGGATTTAAACGAGAGACAAAAAACGAAAAAGTGAGGTATCTTGTTGTTAATCAGACACTTCCTTAGTTATAAACTTACCAAAGAAATGCCAGAATGGGAGCGGTTGCGATAATAAAGATCATCAAGAACAGGTTCCTGAATCACATTAGTATTTTCCCCGTAAATATATAAAATATAGTTGTAATAATAATATATTGTTTTTGCGTTCCAAGGACCCATTTTCTCTAGTTTGTTCCACGACGGCGGAAAGGGGAAAAGATGGATCCAAAGAAATTGACAAATACGGCACGCAAAATATTTCTCAACCAGCTGTCATTCTTATGGTTAAGAGATACAGCTGTTACTGACCGGTTCTGACTTGGTGATCGAGCATTCTCGTCACCCTGATTAGCCGCAGCCTTGTCTGTGGAGCCTTCTGCGGAGGAAGCTGGCTCTGTGGAAGTGGCTGGACCAGCGGCGGATGTCTCAACTTCCGGTGCGGTATTGGAGTCTTCAAGAGCAACAGTCAGAGAAGAAAGTAGCTGGTCCGTCGAGGGAAGTTCAAGCTTTCTCAGGAGAGCTTCACGATCACCCGCAAGTGCAGCGAGAGCAGGGTCAGCTTCCGGCTCTGGGGTTGGCGGCTCTTCGGGCAGGGATGACCCTTTCGCACCAATGGTGGGTTCAAGTTCACTGGAGGGAAGGGTTTCTTCGTTCTTGTCATTTTTAGATCCAGTAGCTGTCTTGGTTTCCTTGTCCACACTTGCAGTGGGTTCGTTATGCAAGACCGTGGCCGCGCCGATTGCAACAGCACCTACAGCAACGGCTGCAGCTGCAGTTCCAGTGATAACTTCAGGAGTAAAGATACTGTCTTTCAAGTCGGATTCCTGCTTATCTTGAGCTGGGTGGCCCTCCTTGGCATCTGCGATAGCTTCCTTAGGGGCAATATCCTCCTGAGTCGCCTCAGCTTCTAGGCGAACTTCCTTGGCAACAGAAGGCTCGGCTTCTGAAACCGCAATTTCAGGAGCAACTGGCTCCTCGGTTGACCTGGGGGCTTTTTCGGTTCCCAAAGGTTCATCGTCCTCAACAAGAGGCTGTGCTTGGATTTCAGCCTCGGGTTCTGTAATAGCGACTTTTTCAACCGCTGGCGCTTCATTCAAAGGAAGGAATTTAGCCACCAGTTCCTGTGGTGCAGCTGTTTCTTGAGCCGCACCCCTAGACTCATCAATAGGGACAGCATTTTCCTCAACTACAGCTCCTTGGACTACTTCTTCAGTCGTTTGGGGCACCTCAGTTTCTGTTAATTCTTCCATAACTGAGTATTTAGCAGACTCTTCAATAGTTGCTCGGGCTGGCTCAGCTGGTGTAGTTTCCTCTGCAACAGGTGCTTCATCGACACAATCCTTGCAAAGATTAACTGTGTTAGGCTCGTGGACTGTTGCTGATTCAACCTTTTCATTCGCTGGAGTTGCTTGTGGTTCCACTGAGATAGGTTCTTCAGAGGCTTCCACAACCTCTTTAGTTTCAGACTGCAGTTCCTCCGTCACCTTCTCTTCTGAGGCAGGCTCTTGTTCAGCAGCAATCTCAGCATCTGTAGGCTGAGCGGTGGTCTCCACAGACACAGCCTCTGCAACAGACTCGCGGGTGGCTTCTTGAACAGGCGATTCTTCTGTAACAGGCTGAGCAGCTTCTTCCCTATCCTGCTTAATGCTGGATTCAGTTGTCAGGATAACATCAGAAGAAGGTTCCATAGCCGGCTTGTCGGACTCTAGGTCTTCTAGTGCACCTTCCTCCTTCGCTGGCTCTTCAGTATTAGGTTCCTTGGTAGTTTGAGCTTCGGTTGAAACTTCCTCAATGGCTGTTTCATCTTTCTTTGGCTCGTCTGCAATGGGTTCTTCCAGGGGCTCAGCCTTGGCAGGGAGCTCTGTGACTGGGTCTTCAATAGCAGGTGTGGCTACGGCCGTGTTTTCAGCCTCAATAATAACCTTCTCTTCGATAGTAGGTTCCTCAGGAACAGCCTCTTTTTCTGACTCTTCAAGGGTCTTTGCCTCGTCAGCCACATCATCCTTCACGGGCTCTTCAGAAGCAAGTTTGTCGGGGGTATGATCAGCCCCTGCAAGAGCCTCCTCTTCAACAATTTCTGGTTCCTTGGGTTCTTCCGTAGGAGGTCGTTCAGGTACAGTTTCAATTGTCGACCCTTCCACAGATTCAGCCTTTTCCGCAACAGTTGTATTATCTTTCTTTGGCTCCTCCGACACAGGTTCTTCTATGGGTTCAGCCTTTGACTCCTCGGATACTAGTTCGGCAGGGGTTTGCTTGGCTGAATCTTCAGCAATAGGCTCCTTAGCAATGGTCTCGGTTTCAACAATAGCTTTCTCTTCAGTACATTCCTCTGCGATTGGTTCCACAACAGGCTCAGCATTATATTCAGCGGGTGATTGCTCCGAAACAGGTTGTTCTAATAGAGCCTCATTTGCTGGTTCTTCCGCAGGCTCGGTTGTTTTAACAGATAGATCTTCTGTCACTAGTGCTTCTGCAGACTCAGCATTTTCAACAGCTGGCTCTTCCTTTGCCGTTTCTTCCGTAGCGGGCTGTTCAAGAAGAAGCTCTGCTACCGGTTCTTCTGTAGGCTCGAGCTTTTCTTCGGTAGGCGATTCCTCTAGAACAGGTTCTGAACCGGGCTGTTCCAATGAAATTTCCTTCGTCGGTTCCGCCTCAAACTCTGTTGGTTCAACAGATAGTTCTTCCTTCGCTGATTTCTCAACAGGCTCGGCTAGTTCAAGAGGTGGCTGATCCTTTGCCAGCTCCTCGGCAACAGACTGTTCTGGTAGAGATTCGGTTGGTGTCTCCTCAACCTTTTCTTCAACGGATGGTTCTTCCTTTACTGATTCCTCTGCAACGGGTTGCTCCACTGCAGACTCCTTTGGAGTCTCTTCCGTAGGTTCGACGTTTTCTTCGGTTGAAGGTTCTTCCAGAACTGCCTCCGTTGATGGAGCTTCCTGTACTAACTCCTCCACAGGTTCAGCTTTTTCAACAGCTGGCTCTTCCTTTACTGGGCCCTCTGCAACGGGCTGCTCCGCTGGAGCCTCCTTTGGTGTCTCTTCCGCAGATTCGACTTTTTCTTCGGTGGGAGATTCTTTCACGATTGGCTCCTCCACGGGTTCGACCTTTTCAACAGATGGCTCTTCCTTGACCGATTCCTCTGCAACTGGCTGCTCCACTGGAGTCTCCTTTGGAGTCTCTTCCGTAGGTTCGACGTTTTCTTCGGTGGAAGGTTCTCCCACAACTGGCTCTGTAGATGGATCTTGTACTGGCTCCTCCACGGGTTCAGCATTTTCAACTGCTTCCTGTGCAGCAGGCTGTTCTGGCAGAGATTCATTCACCGGTTCTTCCACCGGTTTGACTGTTTCAACAGGTGGCTCCTGCTTTGCTGGTTCCTCCGCAGACTCGACCGTTTCGACAATAGATGACTCGATAGTCGGTTCCTTCTCCACTGGTTCCTCAGTAACTGGTTGCTGTACAATGGCAGCCTCAGCTTCCTCTTCAACAATTATTTCCTCCTTTGAGTCTTCTTCGATAGGTGCTTCCAACGGCTCAGCCTTTGTAGAGGGCTCTTCTGGAACAGGCTCTTCGTTCGCAGTTCCATTAGCCGGCTCTTCTTTTGAATCAACGGTCTCAGTTGTAGTCGGGAGTTCAAGAGAAGTTTTCTCTAGCTCTGGAGAATCGGTCTTGGTTTCGTCTGTTACGGCTGGAGTTTCCGTCGCCGTCTCCTTCTCTGACTCAGGGGGATCCTCCTGTGCGGGTTCCGAGGTTGGTTCCTCAACTATAACTGCCTCAGGAGCTGGGGCTTCATCGACAACTGAGTCTTCAACGACTGCATTTTTGGTAGGTTCTTCTACTGTCTCGACATGAACGGATGTTTCTTCGGGCATCAGAGTTTCCGAGATAGCTTCAGCAGGCGTCTCAGGTGTATCAGCCTCTGCACTTTCCTCGTCAGCTAAAGTCTTAGTTGAAGTCTCTTTCACGGGTTCTTCAATGACCTCCGGCTTCTGCTCCACAACTGGCTCTTCCACTGATGGTGTTACCAGGTCTTCCACTACAACCGCTGGCTTTTCTTCATCTACAGATTGGTTTGCGGGTTCCTCCGCGGGAGCCTCTACAGTAACAGCTTCGGCAACCTCATCTTGTTTGGAGAGTTCTTGTTGTGGTTCTTCGGATGACACCGTATTGTCCTCACCAGTAGACTCTGACGCAGGCTCCTCGGCAGGGACTTGAGCGACAGCTTCTAACACAGACTCATCTTTTTCGACTTCTTCGGCTACCTTTTCAGCAGCTTGCGACTCCCCGGCATTTTCAGTTGCAGGCTCAATGACAGATTCTGCAGTAGGAGCACCCTCCGGTAGTGCCTGCGCGGGCTGTAGTTCTTCGGGAGATTCTTCGGCAGGCTCGTCGGCAGTTTTGATGGGAGTTGATGTTATAGGAGATTCTTCGGTGGATGGCGCCTCAGCAGCAGGTTCTTCGGAAAGAGCTTCGGTCAATGTAGGTGTAGAGTCATCTTTTTTAGTATCCACGACAGAGTCTTCAGTGGAGGGCTCCTCTGGTTGTGGGGCAGTACTTTCTAAAACTTGTGTTGCCTCGGTTGTCTGAGTCGTGGACTCTTCGTCGGCTGTCTTTTCAGTGACAGTCTCTGAGTTTATGGCCTGCTCCTTATCGCCCTCAACCTCGTCCTCTTTGTCCTCCACCTCAACTTTTCCTGCATCGGCGGAGGGGGTGGGGGTCTCGTCGACTTTTTCTGTCGCAGAGCTCTGGTCGATAGAATCCGCCCCATTGGTAACAGGCTCCTCAGGCTCTAGTTTAGCTGACTGCTCGGCAATGGGCCCCGGAGCTTTTTCAACAGCAGGCTCTTGGGAAGCAATCTTTTTCTCCTCATCGTTATGAGAGTGGGTGCCATTGGGTAATGGCGACACATCATCCGTGGACTTGGATGTACTGTCCTCTCCATTCTCCTTCATCTCCTCTGCCTTCTCATTCACTCCATTTTCAATATGCAGCTTTTCTTCTTCGGCAGTAGATTTATCATCCGAGTTAGTGGTTGTCTCTGGAGTCACCTCCACAACAATTTGGGTAACCTCGTCACTGGCTGCTACAATTGGATGCACATTAGAAATTGAATTCTTTTTTTGGTTTTCTTTAGGAAGGGAAGTATCAATAATGAGCGGGGAACTGTACTCTTTTTTAGTTCAGAAATGGCGACAGTTTCACCAGTTGAATCAGCCATTATGGTCGTCAAGGTCGTCACAGTCGTTAAAAATTCAGAAAAAAAGAAACAGGAGCGGAGCAGTTGGTGCTAAATCACAGAGCTTGAATTACAATCCAAGCTTTGGATGAACTGTGAAGCTAAACAATAACAACTAAACCACGCAGGGGTATTGACAAAATTGGAAAAGCAAAACAACAATAATAACAAGATAATATACAGACACAGGAGGGGGGTGATAAAACAAGATAGCCTCCCAAGCTCAACTTGGAATGGGAAAGATGGAAGATTTTTAGTTAGAGGGACTCCAATTGTAGGAGGGGTAATGAAAAGGATAATGAGATGAGTTCTTTGTCAGAAGGCACAAATAATCAAAGTGAGGCAAAGGAGGAGGAGAAGGGTGAGGGGAGGGGGGAGGGAAAAAAAAAAAAGCAAAAAAGGAATGGAGAAGGAGGAAAAAAAAAAAAAAGAAAAAAAAAAAAGAGGATAGGCCGTCCCCACACAGGAAGCCGATGATGGAGGTACAGAGAACTAGTAGGCAGGAGATAGCATCAGGAGGTACTTCGTTTCTGCCCATCAAAACCGAGTGGCTCCCAAACTAGTGAGGATAGCCGTTAGTTAGCGGGGCAGCAAGCAGTTATCACCACAGTGATCAAGTCCCGCCCATTTATTATGATTTTGATTGATTAGGCAGACAAAAACAAAGGAGGACCCCTACAAACTTCTACCTTGGTAGAGCAAAGTAGTAGAATATCCCCCATGGAGTTATACAGAGAAGCAGATGAAAGAATTCTGATCTAGTTATCCTTGATCCTTCACCTGCAATTGTTTTACATTTAATCGGGTCTGATAATGCAGGGTGCTGTATGTCGTGATGGGGCCCCTCTTCCATCCAGCTGTATACTGGGAGTTAGTTATTTTCTTTTGTTTTGCCTCTTGAGTTGGAAGGAATATTTTGTGCAGATCCTTGGTTCTTGGATAATAGCTGGCACCCTAGAGGAAAATGCGGTGAGTTGGCGTGGTTTGGGGGCACCAATCAGGAGCTCCCGAGTCAACCATTTAGTACTAGGTCAGGATGAGGGGGAGGGGATACCTACCTAGGTAGTACCTAGGCATGATGATTGTGTCCCCCAGACTGTAAGTATGAGAGGATGCAAAAGATGATAAACTAGTCAATAGGAAGTGTAGAACATGTACGCAAGCATGTATGTATGTTATACGCATTGAACCCATGTCGGGTGATGATGGCGGGAGATGGAGAAAAGAAAATTTCTGCGAAAAATGGGAGCTGAGTGGATAATCTGAGATGGAGCAGAAGCAATTAGTGCAGTAGTGGCGCCATCCGACATCTTTGAGAAGAGTGTGTCTGGGTGGTTTTTTTACTTCTCCCGTTCGAGTCGTGATGAAGTTCGCGCACTGATGGATTTTCTACCCCACCGAGGAATATCCTGGTCATGTCATATTATAATACTGCCATATTATTATGAAATTATATTGATGGATGGTTATTTCACTATTAATAATAGTTGATAATTATTGGAAATATTTTTATTTATAAAAGTTGTAATCCTTTATTTGGGAATTCTCACTTTGATTTCACAAAGTAAGAGGGGAATAATGATATTGGAAGAATAACAATACTTAAAAAATTTTTATTTCCTCTACCTTTAGATTTTCCGTTTTCTTCCTTTTCATCTTTTGAATTATTTATTTGTTTTTATTTATTTATTTTTTCCTATTTTTTAATTTGTTGTCCTTGGTCCATAATAGGTAGATTAATTCATGTCCAATCTTGTCTTGCAGCAAAATCTTGCAGGAAGCAGCTAATACTAGGGCATAAAAAAAACCCTGCTTCATATCCTGTGATCCAAATCAAAGATAATCATGTCAACATAAGCCATTGTTACAATTTTAACATGTCCCTAATACTAAATCTGTGAAGCCGGTGAGAATTGGCCACAATTTTGGGGTCCACTGACCAAGCCCAGGTAAGATATTAACTATCTTTTGCATCTCTCCTGACTGTCAGATATTTGGTTTGGTTTTCAATAATAATATTATTTTTAATGTTAGGAAGATAAAAATAATACTAATAATATAGGTGAGAATAATAATAATAATAGTAGTAGTATCTTTTCTATTATTCATTCTTCTATTTTTGCTCCTCTTCTTTTTGCTCTTCTTATTCTGAACCAGTTATTAATAATGTGGAGTAAAAGCCTCTCATGATCCATGGAAACAATAATAATAACTAATGGCTTATGGTCTTCCTCGGTAACCATCTCTCAAGGGTCCTCATTATTTCCCGCCCGGATCGGAAGGACTGAGGTGAGGCGGACCAGGATTGCTGCTATTTTATTAATATTAGTAAGTAGTATTAATTAGGCCTTTACCCTTTCAATATTCATTATTCTTGTTGATCGGGCATCAAAACAGAGAGAAAGAAACTCAAAAAAAATACAGAAAAAAAGTCTTGGATATTATTAGTTATCAACTGTTTGAATAGTTAAGCTAAAGCCTAAAGGTTCCAACGACTCACCACCCCCTCTCCACGCTACCTACCCGTAAGGAACTTTATTCAAGTGGGTTTTTTCTTTGAATTCAACTGAACCATGAAGTATCCTTATTTAGCTTAGCGTCGTTGATCAGCGCATAAAGGTAAAGTCGAAGGGCGGCCTGGTGATCCGGGTTCTGATGGGGGTGTTCTTGACTTATGCCTCATCAACTGCGCTGGTAGAGGACTATAGTTCTAGTTTTGTTCAAGTTAAGTTTATTAGGTATCCATTGGACTCTGTACCTAGTTATCCACATCAAGGGGGTTGGAATTTTCCAGTTGCTTTCTCAAGATGTTGCAAAATCAATTTTTGGGTGTCAGATACTAACTAGGTAGATTTCCTTGTGCTTATCTAAGAGCCATCTTGGGCGATGGCATAGGACACACTGAAAGCTTTTGGAGAACGCCGCATTCACCACTTATATTTAGACTTACATAGGGCGGCTAGGTATTATTATTATTGATCATTATTGATCCACTAAATCGAGAGCCAAGTCAAATCGATACTTTTATTGAAGGAGTTCTTTTCATCTATGAATTTCCTCGCAAATGTAATGAGGCATGGCTTGGATTGTAAAACATTTTAAACTCAAAATGTGTGCCAGGTGACTAGACAAAGAACAGCACTCCACAATGAAGTCATTGCCCTCATACCACTGGCACCCAGTACCAGGGAAGAAAAGAACTGAAGAATTGGCCATTGCTCCAAATAACTATTAAAAAGAATTGAATAAGAGGTCAGAATATGACTGCAGCTTGAATTCCGATTCTCGCCCGGAAGAACATAACCATTGTGATGATTGCATTTGTCGTATATTAAAGAAAATCAGACACGATGTAGGGAAGGGGGGAAAGTTAAAATAAATAGATAAATGGAAAGAATAAAGATCATAGCCCACACGGGTACTGTAACAACTATACGCTCATCAACGGTACAATGTCGCAATCGTTTCGGCAGAAGGAGAAGGTGGCTAAGTACAAAAAAAAAAGGCAAGAAATTGGGGAATCGAATAGTCAGATGAACAAAAGCAAAGAAAAAAGAAAAAAAGGAGAAGAAAGGGGCAAACGAAAATTAGGAAAATAAGAAAGCAATATCATAATATTTCCAGATCTTCGAATTCGACCACCAAGCCATCATTGCTGGATGAACTATTGGTCCCAGAACCATTCATAATTTCCCACATTGTATCACTGCGGGAAAGATTGTTTGGACGACTAGCATAGACACCAACATGGATAAACTTATCCTCCACTCCATAAAAGAACCAGGTCACTTCTCGCATTTTCTTCCATGTGCTGCTCACAGCCCCGGGCGCCATTGCGTATGGAGAAGCGGTTGGAATTTGATACCAAACCCAGAGTGAATGGCCAATACGTTCGAGTTTGATACGCAACGAATGCACACTCCCCGGTCCTATTCCGGGCGCAGATATCGGTGAAAGACACCAGTCGGCTCCGTCTGCAGTAGCACTGACTGATGAGACATTCACCGTCCCCGAACAAAATTCCATACCCGCCTTGACCCATTTACACGGCTGCGTGCTTTGGGGGTTTCCGAAGACCCTAGATCGTGGTCCGGTAACCAAGGGTACACTGTCCGACGATATCGACTGTGGGGCAGCTCCAGCAAAAATAACCAGTCCTCCTTGATCCCATTCCATTTCCCAGTCCGCACTCACAGTGACCTCTGCGACTACGAATGGATTCCGTAATGATGTGAACACAATCGGAGCTGTGGACGTATCTCCGTTCGGTGGTTTTCGCCAGAGATCGGTGTTAGGGCCGGCTGTGAGGGTAAAATACTCCATGCATTGTGGGAGAGTAAAATTCGGAGGAAGATTTAGAGCTGTGAACGACGAGCCATTGGGAGGCATTTTGGGATCCTTCAGCTTAAATTGCTGGCGTTTCCTACCGCTATGAAGCGGGATTCGGCTTTTGTCTTGTGGGTCCTTTCGCAGGTCTCAAGTGTTATCTACCGGATCGAGATCGTTGTTTATCCTCCTTTTCTAGTCTCTTTGTTTTCAAAGCTCCAGTAAATCCAGACCCAATCGAATGCGAGTCTCACTCTATTCTCTCGGGTGATAGACAGAGGAAGGGGAACAGACGCGAGGTAGGTCTTGGGCGAAGATAAATTCTTTTTCCTAGGACGTAAAAAGCAAGGGATTCTAAATCTCCACACAAAGGGATTCCAACGCGCTGCAACTTTTTGCGCCACTGGTGATATAATAATCTGCGAGGGAACGAAGAAGTCGGTAATTAGTCAGCCAGAGAAATTGAAGCAAACGCCAAAGAAAAGGAGGCAAAAAATAAAAATTAAAGTCAAAAATTTAATGAGGTAAGTGACAATGGCGAGTCGTAAGAAGGACCAGTCTCTTTTCCAGTCAACCGCAAATGAGCTTTGAGACCGCCAATTAATGATACCCGAAAACGGAAGCAGGCTATGTGAAGAGCTAGGAATTGAAATATGGAGCGCCCAAAGCCTTGGTTCATGGAGACCAGATCCACGACAAAACACCAGGGAGGAGAAGCATTTGGGGGGCATTGTTTCAGCCATGGTGGTTATTTATATCAGTCAGGGGGACTGGCTCGTTGCCCCTAATCTGGGCAACAGGAAATCAGCGAAGCGAACCACTCCGCTGGGACAGGAGATTGAATCCAAGTTGCTGGGTTTGACTTGACCAATTTCTCCTTGCTTCTATTTTTCCTCCGTGTATTTCTTTTTCTAGGATAATTTCTTTTTTCCCGTTCGTGATGATTAGCCTTGTTTTGCTCGTTCCCACGACATGATTTGCTATCCAAGGCCGTCTGTGCAGCTCATCTGCTACGGACCAGTTCAGGAGTGGCGGGTCATCCGAGCCGCATTATTGGAAGGCAAAGCGCACCAGGAATCCACATAAAAGTGGGAGCCGTGGCGAGTTAGGGGTTGGTACTTAGGAGAGCAGCTGAAATAGATTTTAGAATCCGTAGCTAGAACACTCTCCACTCCGGGGATTGGTTCTTCCCGGATGACGAATTCGAGTGAGCTGAAGGGCTCAAAAGGCAGTGGAGGCTCACCGCCCGACCTATGATTTGATCGCGCTTGTCCCCTGACCATCCATGGTCACGTCTATACTTAGATAGTCTGTAAGTACCTAGTCATCTTAGCTGCATCTACACTAAGAGTATGGTGGCTGAGCAATATTGACCCATCCATCATTATTCAAAAGCTCAACCCTCCCCTCCGAGATGGTGTCGTGTAAGAGGCATTAGCATCATAATCCCACCACTTATCGCGCACTGACCAGGGACTTGGTTGACTGATACTTATCGCCGCCTGTCGGGGACTCCGTGAATAATCCTATCGTGATCGTGGCTTTGGTGCCGTTGACCATCCCAGATGCGTCCTTACCCTACTGGTCGATTTTTGAGACATTAGTTAGGAAGGTCTTATTGCCAGGCGACAGTACAAAATATAAACGCTAGACTCAGCAACGGATGGACTACAGCGAGCGCCCCCACACAAACACTATTTCTGTTCTCTTCCCACCACCTAACAAAATTAGACCACGTAGGTATCGCAGGATTTAGGATCCCAGGAAATGTACTATATTACGTTTTGAAATCGCCCATATGCACGCTTCCGATGTTTGCCAGATGATTCTTCTAGGCACATTTCTCGTGGAGATGGCCCGTTACCCAGTGCTTACGGCAGTCCCAGCACCACTCGTGATGACACCGAGTACCTAAACAAGAAACAGGAAGTGAGATTATTGTGGTTGGTTAGAGCATGTTAGGGAACTCACATGTTATATGTCGACAGCCTCCGTCTCGGTACACACGATAAGAGCACTTTTCCCCAGGGCATAGCTTACTGATTCGAATTGCTTCCTTTTCTCCCAGCTGTTCCTCCTGTCGACGCTTTGCGCGCTCTCTTACTTTGGCATCTCTTTGACGCCTTTCGAATTCTTGTTGATTTCTTCGCGCCGTCTCCCGTGCCTCTTGTGCTTGCTTTCTAGCAGCCTCTTCCAGCCGTAGTCTTCCCTTCAACTCCCAACGCGTAGATTCCTTGAATTCCTGTGCCTCAAGTCGTTGAGCCATAGCTCTGTCCCCCTCAATCTGGTCTCGTATGTCTTCTTCTCTCTGATTAATGATAACCATTTCTTGGTTTACCCGTCTGTCCCCCTTTGAAACTTCCTCGGGATGGTCGTATTCATAGCAAGTCAATCCCGAATGCCACGGACGTTGGTGCACAAAGCAAGTCTTTGCGCCACAGTCATTACACCTCACAATCGGGGCATCTGACCCCGACGTGTGAATCTGACCTGCCCCGCAACTCACATTCGAGCACCAGATAAAGTTTGGGTCATTGGAGAGGGCATTTCGTGTTTGAAGATCGTAAAATTTCTCAGCAATATCCGGAGGTGCCCACCTGCGGACCTCCAGGTCAGACAAAGGGTTTCTGCACAATGGGCAGGTGAAACTTCCATGGCCAATTCCCCCATCGAGCTGTGCCTTGAATGAGCGTCCCAGGCAATTCTTACAGATCTGATCGTCGGTCGGGTGGTTACAGCTCGACGTAATGGGTATATTTGGGAACGAAGACAAGGGCAAGTCCTCTAGGCAGGTGATACACTCGGTGCTAGCGGTCTGTACTTGGTTGTCCCTGCCGCAAAAATCTTCAATCTTTTGCTGTACAAAAGATAAACCCAGTGCGTGTGAAAGAACATCAAGCTCATAATCATCATCAACGTTGGAAATATCTTGCAAGAACGGTGACTCTCCAGTAGCAACCGACTCCCTCTGGGATAGCTCCCGAATTCGTAGGAGCGGAGAAGAGGTAGGTCTAGTACTTGTTGGCAGACTACTTGACTCGTGACGTATTGACCCGTAATACTGGGAACCAACAGTGGGCGTTTTAGAAGATGTTGCGAAATTGCTAGAACTAGTATTATCACGAAAGCGACTCGAGTCATAAAGAGTGGTGGCTACACTAGGGTATCTCCTGGCATTCATAGGTTGGTTCAACGGTGATTTTAGCCTCGGGTTTTCGGGGGCCATAAAATGAACAGGTCGAGAATCTAGTCCACCTTCCTGTCTCCATTTTCTTTACAACAGATTAGAAAAACCATGTCCTCACAATTATTACAAGGCTCTGGAAGGGGGAAAAGTATGATGATGGAAAGATAAAAGAAAAAATAGAATGATGGAGAGAAAGAAGCGAAATTACCTAATATTCTCATCCACCGCTTTCGTCCTAGAAGGGCTGTTTCCCATCCCGCAAGGGGGTGATTCAGATGAAACAATGAATATCTATCCTGTAGGAGGATGGTTGGAAGGAACGGCTAAAACCAGGGACTCTAATAATAATGCATGCAACTTGAACAGCTCTGGATTCAATGTTCTTGTCCGTACTTGATATTGAATTGTTTTTATTTTTAAAATTGAAGAGGTAAAAACCAAGTTCTGTACACTTTCTCTCTGTCTCTAATACTCAGAGGAGGCGATAATACAATGATATATATATATGCTTTACAAGGCTATTCGGGCAGGAAGAGGAGAAAAGAAAGTTACCAGAGAGAAGCGGGACATTGGCGATGATGATAAGGCGATGCAGAGCTGTCTACCTATGGATACGAGTAAGGCGTTTACTAGAAGAAAATAAGATTGGGAAGAGGGGAAGGGGGCTGACAGTGGTAAGTGGGTGAGTGGGGGAAACTCACTGCACCACCATACCTACCTACCTACCAACCTATCTACAAGGCTGACGAGGGGTGAAAATGTCTTTGAACATGCATTTTGATTGGCAGGCTAGAATGTGATATCTAACGTGTCACCGCCAAGGAGATGTATCTCAGGTCCAGTAGGTACACAAAGATGGTACCCAGTACTTTTGTGAGGCGTTCCTTTATTTTTTCTTCTTTCTTTCTTTCTTTCATTCTTTCATTTAGCCTTCCCCCTTTCAGCCTAGACAGTTATGGGCATATATATGGCTTTTATTATTATTATTAATTTTTTTTTTTTTTTTTTTTTTTTCGTTGGATAAATATTTTCAAAGGAGGCGGCTCAATACCTACCTACCTAGGAAACTACCAAAGTCACGATAGGTAACTATGGTATGCTTACTTGGAAGGCAGCTTTTGTAGGAGAACTTGGAATCACCCTTATTGCGGCTGAGTCGAAGCCAGTAAGCATAAGGTGCGACAAATCTTGGACTGATATCTCAAGTCTGTAGGTACGGTACTTAAGTGAATTGTAGTAGATTAGAATATTAACATTAGAACAAACGGTGATCTGTAGGTAGGTAGGAACAGTACCTTACCTCTGGCAGGAACCTGGTAGTATTTAAAACTCGACTCGTACCTTACTCACAGGTATAGCCGCTGACAGGTTTCGTTATGTTGATCATGTCCCTCCAATCAACTCTAGTCAGGGCATCTGGGAGATAAAACGAAACATAGGGCTCGATCAAGTTGGAAAAACCAAGAGCCTTACTGAGTAGTATGATCTATTATAATTTATTTGAATAAGTACTACAAAACTGAGGCAGAGAAACAGAGAGTGCAACTTTAGTGGATTGGTACCTAAGCGATGATCATTTCAATAATCAACTTAACAAGACTCAGGCATGTATCAATACCTGCCTAGTACCTGGTATGTAGTTACAAAACTACATACATCCATCAGACGAGACGAGACATAAAGCTCACTTGTATGCTAGAGTTTGAGCAATAATGATTTCGGGGTATGATTTATGATCCAGTCAATTCTTTTACATTACGTCTATCTATTAAACCAGATGACGATACCAGACAACCCTCCCCCCCCCTTCTTCATCGTAAGTGTGTCATCCATATTGGGAGTATGAAGGAAGCTAAATAAAATAAGAATAATTGAAAAACACCGAGAAAAAAAAAAAGTCAGAGCATAACATCCAAAACCGATGCCTCCCGACGATCAAGGAATGCGGTCATTTCTAGTTCTAGACCGGGATGAAGTACGTCCCTGGATAAAAAAAATATTTAGAATAGGAATAGGTAGGTCTGCTTCCATTCCCACATTTGATGTCATTAACTACTGTCGCCCTTCCGGTACTGACGATGCCCCGTCTCTGAGAAAGGGTTGTTGTTTGGGACAGTTGCCCCGGAGAAAACATTGAAAGGTGTCATTTTGTTTTTCATATCATCACCACCTCAGCATTGTTGGAGAAATGATGAGAGCTAATCGACCACTAAAAACTCACGGAAAAGAAAGGAAGAATGATTCCGAGGTCCTGTTGAGCTTGCGCCAATGTTGAATGGTCCGAGAAGAAGTCTTTGAAAAGGATGCATGTAACGTCAACCACAGACCCACCCTGCAACCTAAACTGCTGGAGTTAATCTCTCGGAACTTTATTTCCCATTCGATAGGAGCTTTTCATATTTGTATTTCCGGGAATTAGGGTCTGAATCTCTCAGCCGATTAGGTTGTTTCCCGCCCCGCAAGCCACATCCGGGGGAGCGGACGTGATCTTGGTTTCCATGACCCACGATTCCGATCTATGAGACCAAGATCCTGTGTAATCCAAACCTCCGTATACATCAAGATCCTGTGTTAACGTCTATGACGCATGTTCTTGCTAGAATGCTCGAAATTTCTAGGGTTCGTTTGCTGTGGATCCCGTCATGTATATAAAATGCCTCGGAGGTCAGGCAACTTTTGCCCTAATATCGGATATGATTTCCATGCCCCACAGCAGCTATCTTAGTCCTAGTCTCAAGGTTAACAATCAATATGGCAAACTTCAAGTCCCAAGCTTCGATCCTTGCAATCATCTTCCTTGTTGATCTCTTTTCGTTTTCCTCCCTGGCTCACGCTAGACCCGTTCCCAGAGACCTGGGAAGCGCTGAAACCATAAGAAACATTCCCCAAAGTGTGCTTGCTCTCTTCCATGATTCATTTTAACTCACATGCAAAGTAGGATGGCCGCTCGGTCACTTATGAAACTGGCCCAGTGAAGACCGCTGAAAATGACCTGGAGGGGAGGGATACGGATGTCAATCCAAAGCTGGTCATTGAATGTGATGTTTGCGATGATCTAACCTCTAGCAGTAGCTCTGAACGACGATTTCAGGCATCACGGGCACAGGAACCATCGGCTCGGGAATTACAGTGGTTTCCAATGGTGGAGCTGGAAGTAATAGTGGATCTTCCGGAAACACAGTCACAGGTTCAGGAACTACTTCGCAAAATACGGACACCACTGGCACTACGGATTCAGGAACTACCAGCAGTACCACCGGCACCACCGACTCCGGAACTACTAGTAGCAATAACTCTGGGACCACTGACTCGGGCACTGGCACTGGCACTGGCACTGGCACCAATGATACGGGCACCACTGACTCAGGAAGTACTGGCACCAGTAACACGGGAACTAGCAACACTGGTAGTAGTGACACTACAAGTACTGGCACCAACTCGGGAACCACCAATGCAGGAACCAGTGATTCCAATGATAGCTCTTCAGGAAGTAGCGGCTCCAGTAACGGCAATTCGTCAAGCAGCAGCAGTAGCAGCAG
Source organism: Aspergillus haitiensis (assembly GCA_027569155.1). Lineage (NCBI taxonomy): Eukaryota > Fungi > Ascomycota > Eurotiomycetes > Eurotiales > Aspergillaceae > Aspergillus > Aspergillus haitiensis. The sequence continues at coordinate 109,113 of JAPDEO010000079.1, read as the reverse complement.
TTCATCTAGCAGCAACCCCGGGAGTGGTAGCTCATCATCATCCTCGTCCTCGTCCTCCTCTGGTTCGGGATCTTCAGACTCTTCGAGCAGCAGTTCTAGCTCAAGCTCCACTGCCGTCAAAAGAGACACTACAGACGACCCTTCTGAAAACACTGGGAATAGTGCCAGTTCTCAGCTTCTGGTTCGGGATCGGCGAGCAATAGCGGGGTGAACTCCGGTAGTAGTAATACCGGGAGTGGAACTAGTATCAATATTGACAGCAGTACGACGTCAACGCCTTCGAGTGACGATGATGACTCGGATAGTGGTCTATTGACAAAGTTGACAGGTCTCTTAGGAGGTATTCTCAGAATCAAAAACTAAGAAGATGAAAGCGATATCAGTGACGTCTGACGGGGTGATGTTGACTATGATCGCCATGGTTATTTTGAAAATATGTTTCTTATCAAAAGCAACTTCTCACTCAATTGAAATAATAAAAACGGCACCAGGGGCACTGGCGTTCCTTGGATATCTAGGCCCGAGAAGGCTGGACATCCAACGCCTGAGGGTTTGAAGGTGCATACCTCAGATAGTAAAAGTGTATTAAATGGGATTATTTATGTATATTTTTCTTTAATTTTATGTATTCTATTAACATTACTTAACATATACTTTAACCTTCCACTTCATACAGAAGAAAATTCTTATACTGCCTTTCTTCTTTTTTATATATTCTTTTTCGATCGATTGATTGGTTTTTTGTTTCCCTCTAGTTTTAGGTCTATCAATCCTTCGCCCCCGTCGTATCGAGTCGAGTCAGCTCTCCCTGAGACGTGTGACTGAGCAAGGGCTAGTTAATACGCCAACAATCTTGGGCAAAAGTGGAATAGTATCCACTTTTGCGTGACGCGATGTTAATTGAAATTAGGGTAGTGTGGCCTCTAAAATTCTCCTGTGTACATATGCTTTTTTTCTTTTTTTTAACTTCAGCGAGTTGATCATGATTGTGGGAGTGAATCGGAGACAGCGATGGAAGGCTGTGCGGGTGCGAGATCTATCCCCATTTAGGCATAATCTACACCGACCATCAGCTCTCCCACAAGCGCGATAAATACGAACATCCAATACCATCATCTAAGTCATAAGGGAGAAGCCTTGCCACACAGAAGGAGGAGCTTTAGTTCATACATTAGTCGAATCTCCTTTGAGCCAGCCACGCAAATCGTATAAGCTGCCAAGATTCCTCTCCAAACAAGCCCCAAGGCCAGGGCGCGCCATATTCCCGGATCGAAACTGCACGAACCTCCTAGCCTCAGCTTCTTGGATGCCTTATCTGATCCAACTTACGTCCGTAAAATCTTCCACCTTTATACCTCCCTTACCCCGGGAGGAGGGCGTGGAGACGTAGGGATAGAGGGATAGTAGTAAAATCTCGACAACGAACGGCTTTTTCGACAACATGAGTCTTCTAAAGAGAGATGGCGATGACTCCTACCGATGGGACCAAATGGTCACATTGTCATTGGAGAGTCTAGACTCCACTTCAGCATACGCAACAGCATGGCCGAAATTTCAGTTCTTCGTGGTCTCATTGTTAATTGGATACCTCATTAGGATGTTTGGAGTAAAATGAAGTAATAACGCCTCTTCACAGGGACCATTCTGGGCTATCCTTAGTTTTACTAGGTATTATTCTATACATCGCGCGAGCGGCAACCCCCAATGGGAACAAGGCATCAATTGGACCAATCATAGACTGTATCATTCTCCTATGTCAGGGATACATACACTCCACCATTACTGTGCTCCTCTACTTCACTAATGTGATTTACCAAGGATTTGTGTCTAAGACAAGCTGGCTGGGCCACAAAAGTATACACACTACTTCTCTCCCTCAGCAAAAACAGGTGCAAAACCTTCATGCAACACAAAATATGAGATAGTAGATGAGTAAATTGGTTAGTCAGCCCCATAGATATAAAATCAGACTCGAATATAGGTATCATGGTGATCATAAATTGTTATTTCCAACTGCAAAATAATATATCTATATAACTACAGGACCCCACATAGACCAATAGCGCAAGGGGGACGCACCTTCCTAACTCCGCCCAATGTGGTGCAACAACTGATTGGATAGGTTTGCTGCTCTATCCCCATCATCATCATCATCATCATCGTCGTCGTCGTCTCCATCATTGCTTCCATCTCTATCTCCATTTATAGGTAGCTACCTATTTCTTAAACAAAATTTCAAGTCAGCCAACTCTAAAGCCCAAAAATACAATACCTTGAAAACACACGACACAAGAAGGAAAAGAGAGAGAGAGTTTAAAAAACAAAAAAAAAAGAAAAATGGTCTGCGCCAAATGTCAAAAGAAACTCAAACAAACAGAACTAGCCACTCCAGGCGTTAAACGCAAGAGTGAAATGTACTATGGTTCACCATCAACCTCATTAGGTGCCGGTGGCGGTGGTGGCCCTTCAAGTAGTGGTAATAATAATAATAAGAGCAAATCAACACTTGGGAATACTGGGATATCAAAGGTATGTTGTTTGCTTTTCTCCCCTTCTTTCGTCCTCTCCTCCCCTCTAAGAATTTTAAGACAAGAAATATAGCTAATACCAATTTTAGAATAAACTACTCAGTTCCAAAGCTAAGAATCCCTATGCTGCATATGCATCCTCATGTGAGATGTGCAAGACCAAGACAGAGCAAGGGAAGAAGTATTGTCAACGGTGTGCTTACCAGAAGAATGGTATGTCTGTTCTCTGTCTTCCCTCTCCTTTCCCCCCTCCTTTTGTCCTTTTTTTTTTCTTCTTCTTTTTTCTCTCTATAAAAATGAACGGAGGTTTTGCATACATGATAGCTAACGGGGCCTCTTACGTACCTAGCTTGTCCTATGTGTGGGAAAAGTTTAACTGGAAAGTCTTCGAAAGATCAGCCAGTTGTTCAGGGTCAGAAGTTTAATCTGAAATGATTTGTTTTTAGTTATTGATACAATGTCTTATTTGCTGCTTCGGGTTTGATAGGGTTGGTTCTACTTTTATTATTATTATTTAGTTCAGGTTCTCGATGCATGGCGTTTTCTGGAATGGGATGAAAAGGGTGATTCCACACGGAAAGGACATACGAATACTACCCTATTTATAAAGCAAGAATTGATCCGGAGGAGAAATCATGAAATGATGAAAGCAAATCGCAAGCTAGTTATACATGACATACTACAATATATGCAAGTCTCAAAGGCCCAGTGTAAAATCAAAATCCACGCACACAGTCCAACCCTCAATATCAATACATGCTTTCCATACCCTCCCATCTCTATCGATAGCCCTTGTCCCGCCAAATATAAATAAGATTTTTGTTTTCTTCCCTTTTACTTTTTTTACCGCTCCGCCAGCATGTTCTTGATGTTACTGTAGTATTGTGGCAGCACATACTTGGAAATCTCTTCCTTTGCTAGCCATTTGAAATCGGCTAGGTTCAGTTCGTTGGCCGAAAGGTCCGCTTGACCAGCAAAGATGCGGCTCTTGAGGAAGAAGGTTTTCTCGCCTGCGAGTTGTGTGCCGGTTGTCTGGTCTATCTTTGGCTTGACGAAGTTGTAGACGTGATGACCCACAGGGTGGAATCCGATCATGAAAGTGTTCATGTTAACACCGGCGGATTGGGCGAGGGTGCGCTCAGCAGCCTATAAAAGCGCAAGAAAAGAAGAGCATTAGTATTTTGCGGGAGGAGAGAAAAAGAGAAAAAAAAGAGAGAGAGAGAGCGAGTGAGAAAAGTACATACCAGACGGAGAGTTTCTCCTTCGGCGACGGGAGAGCTCGGCAATTTCCAGTATCCATCTTTAGACTTAACAAGGAGGTAGAGAGTCCTTTGGAGAGCCCGGTCCAGACTTTTCTCATCACCCTTCTTATCCGCCTCCGTTACCCGGGAGAACGGTCGTGGGATTTCCTCCTTCTTGCTGGTATCTTGAGAGGTAGCATTCGCGGTGGCTTCCGCATCCTGGACAAGCATTTCGACAATATGCTCTGGGTTTGCCTCGACGGAGCCAACAAGAAGTTCATCGTTCCAGGATTCTTTCGAGTACGCGTTGTACTTGCCGATATCACGCGCGGGCGTCTGTCGCTCCCTAATTTTACGCTTCCAGTCCTCATCGGCCGGTGTTCCCCGTTTGAAATAGAAGTACTTGGTAAATGGAAGGGCCAAACGCTCATTCAGGCGCTTCTGGTAAAAGTAGTACGCTTTCTCGAATTCGGTGAGGTCACGGGTAATCTGGGGAGGACGGGAGAGCAAGACGCCGGCATTGATAGTGTAGGTTGGTTTCACGACGGGGAAGGGAGATGTATGTGCGGCTGAGGACGACTCTGGAGATGTTTGTGCGGCGGTTGAGGCATAATTGCGGCGAACGAGCGTCTCTTGACAGCTTCTGCACACTCTCGAATCGGGGATCGATGGCCCTGGAAAAACAGTCAGTCAATCGAATACCTTTTTCCCCCACTGCTTAGTTCTTAACGATTAGTGCATCAATGGTTACGTACGTAAAGCTGCGGCTATGCGCCTAGCACCATTGGTTCCTGAAGACATCTCTCAAACGTGCTAGTTGGCGTCCTAGTTAACAGGCCTCGCTCCGATAATTGCAAGAAAAGTTGGCGGTCACCTGTTTTGCTGCGAAAGCATCTTATCTACGCTAGTCCTATTATAGTTAGATTATCACGTGGTACTTCAGTATTTCAGGGACTGAAAAATTTCCCCCCTTTGCGTTCTTTTTCTTTTTCCTCTCTACGGCACCATTCCTTATCATCACTGTGTTCAGTTCTGCCACAACCAGTCGATCATTTTTCCGGTGCTCAGAGAGACTGTTTTGCGGCAATTTTCGCTAGCGGTACCTTCATTAGTCTTAAGGTGTACTGTTAGATAGACGCTGCGCACACTTCCGTCACATAGTATATTTTAGACACTTGTGTGTAAATGCTTGGGATTGATCATGTCCAAGATTGATCTATGTAAAAGCTACTCATAATTCAGTAATTAAATGTGATGTTAAGGAACGGTGCAGACTTTCTCCTCCGTACCGAATACACGCAATTTATTCCCATAAAATTTCCAAAATACCGAATCTGCTCTCGGTATCAAGTTCCCGCTGTGGGGCGTTTGCTTTTGCTTGGACTGGCCCTCTTTTGCTTGATCTTGAGGGACTTTGCTGATATTAATCATACCAATTGCATCCCGAGCTGCTTCTACCCCTAACACACCAGATCTACTATCAAGATGGCCTCTTTTAGACGATCGGGGTGCTCTAGGACTTGTTTGCTTAGGGAGGCTTTCCTTTTCCTGATCTGTTGGTAGCACTGCATTTGTCGAGAGTGACATGGATGCTTGCTCCTCACAAAGTTGCGCTGAAAGCTTAATGAAGACCTGAGCCGTTAGTAAACTATCGTAGCCTGCTTCGTGATCGATTTTTTGAGTGCGATATTTGGTGTGCTCCGGATGTATCCCTGGTGGCAGTGAGTTAATTGTCTCAGTAGGTATCGATTTTGCGGGGCTGCCCTTACGAATAGCCGGAGTCGGAATCCGTGATAGACTATCATTTATCTCTTGCAGAGACGATCTTGGGTTAATGGAGCCGCAGTTGTGAGTAGCCAGGTACTTCGTGTCTATTAGAACTGGAAATAGCTCATAAGCCATTGCCTGGAACTCCTCTACGCGATCTGGCAAGGGTCCGAAAAAACAGCGACAAAAGTATATAAGGTCCGTGAAAAGGTTGTGGCCCACGAGAATAGGTCGATGGGTTTTTAGGTGCCTCTTGAAGTCATTTGAGAAGTCTTTAATTGAAGAGCTCTGCGCAGCAACTGTGGAAGTGGCCTTGATTCCTGCAAGAGATTGGGGCTCTAGATTCGTGAGATCCCCTCCAACAAGGGCCTCTGCAACCCATCTGAATCCTGCCTGTTTCCATGCTCGCTCCTGAACCCATTTTACCTTTTGCTCTCGTATAGCTTTCTCCCTCTTTTCGTCGTATTCGATAATTTGTACGAATGAGGGCTTGCCAATAGTTACCAAACGGGGATACTCCACCTCCACGAGCTGATGCACGAGCCTTTTCTGAAACCGGTTCAAAACTGTTGGCATAGATTTGAGACCTTGGGTTTCAATCTCACGGCTCGGAGGCGGGATGTTGAGGTAATTATCGCGCTTCTAGCATATGACTATTAGATGCGATTGATGTAGCGGATGTTGGCCCATGTACATTACCAAGGGCAAGCCATTTATTAATCATACATCGAGTCAATTGGAGAAAAGCAATTGACTCATGCTCATCTTCTTTAACATCCAAGGATTTACGGCCTGTGGACTGGTTTTGCCTTTCAATAACCCGCGAAATTGCCTGTTGCTCCTCTTCCCGTGACAGATAGGTAACGCCATCATGGAACAAAGAGTCCATACTAAACTTGTTCTCTAAGATAAATTCGATTGCTGAGGTCGAAGAATCAGCACGATGAGTACGTGTGAAAGAGGGCGATGAGCATACCACTGCTTTGGAATGACCAATTCCTCTCCACCTCCAACCTACGGTCAATGATAGGACTCAGGTACAGATTATACGGTTTCAGCGTGTACATTGCTATAGGGAAGTATGGTCTTTAGTCTTGAGCTTGGAAGGGGAGGGTAATTAAACTAGTAGCTCTGACCTGCCTGCGTATCTTCATGACAAACAGTCAAACCAACTTGTAAGATCTGGTATGTGTTGGCAGATTGTTTAACTTCTTCATACCGTTGCTGCAAGGTCTGTGGTCTACCAGATCTTCCCAGCGAGGCTCCTGCAATTCCAGAAAATTCGAAATCTAGGGATACAAAACTGCAATTTGCCAGGTCCTCCAATATTTTTGGCAGAAAGAATTTAAAATTATGAGCAGTTATATCCATAATGCTAGGGTCAAATGTGACCTTCTCAGCTGGATGAGTTATGTTGTGTGGGGTAATATTGATTGAGGGGTTGAGGGGTTAAGTAAGAGGGGAGGAGGGTGGGAAAGGTGAGAGACAGAAGGCTGGTATAGAGATAATCAAATTTGCTAGTCTATAGTAAATCCGGTGGAGTCGTTCGCACAAACACGAAACAGAGTACTAGATAGTGTACCATTCCATCCCTTTCGAGGGACCGACCACGTGTTGGGAGAGGGAAGCTGAATCAAACTGGAATGCAGTTCATGGACATCTCGGGAACAACCAAGCGCGAAATCCCCATCTATAAAACACAATGATGGTGATGATAATAGGATGCGATGAAAGAAAGAGGACGAAAAGTAGTGAAAGTTGGAGAAGCAGGAACAAAAGATGTTTCTCCAGATTTGCGGGCTGGCTGTCCCGTGACATCAACCCCAGAAAAGCGGCCGAACCGAGGGAAAACGAAGGTCGGCTGGACTAGCGAGTGTGTCTATTCCATCCTGTCCTCAGCTTCATCCCAACTCATCCCAAGCTGTTGGTTGTATTAATTTCTCGCTGGTCATCCTTCTCTATATCTCAATTTTTTACTCTTGTTTGCCATAGCGCACTATTGTTCAACGTGTTACCTCCGCATCAGCTTCTCCAACCCCCAACCTTGGCTGGCGGTGAACAATGGCCGACGATGCATCTGCTATGTCGGGATCTATTTCCTCCCTTTCCCCTTCCAAGCTCTGCTCAAGGACCTACAAAAAAGCTTCCCAGCTGTACCTGACGCGCCGGCTGCAAGAATCTCTTCAGGCTCTTGAACCTGTAATTACTGCTAGCCGTAGCAATGATGATCAGGAAACCAATGGCGAGGAGTCGGTACCGCCAATTGCGACAGTTCCCGCCACCTCGCGAATCAAGATCTGGAATCTGTACATCACGCTTCTCAGCTCGATTATCGAGTTAGGCCCCGAAGAGGGCAAGAAAACGGTTGGGCAAAAAGAGTGGAAAGGTATTTCGTCGCAGGTCCGTGATGGAGGAATCTGGGAGATGGTCGTTCAGATCGGCTACCAAGGACGAGAGGGGTCGGTCGACGCAGAGGTTGTATACAATCTGTAAGTCAAGCAAGACTCCCGCATAATCTAATGCGGGTAGTGGGGCATACAGTAAATATTGACTAACTGGCGTACTCGCACACAGTGGCACACTTCTATTAAAACATTCCCCTTCACAAACCGTTAACCAACAACGACTGGAGACCTATCTTTCATCCTACGGGCAGCCGAATCTGGATATTGAGGAACATTTAAATTCTCCTACCAGCTCTCAACGACGGATTCGGCCAAACGGTGGCACTGACACACCGAAAGACTTAGCCGCTCGGGTTAGGTTAATTGAGCTCTTCACACTCCATGTCCTGCCAAGGAACGAAGAATGGGATTACGCCCGTGAGTTTATAAACCTTAGTGAAGTCCTAGATGAGGAGGCGAAGGAGACCTTCTTGCAGACGCTAGATGGGCTCAAGGAAGAGAAAGAGCAAGGCAAATTGCGCGCCGCGGCCCTACAGCGAGAGAAGGATGCCGAGCTGGATAGACAGATCCGCGAAGCAGAGCGGCAAAGAGCTGAGGAAGCTGCAGCTGCGGAACGAGCCCAGCAAAAGGGACACAAGCGCAGTAGTAGTGAAGTGGACTACGGAATTGAAAAAACTCATCCCAATGGCAGCATCAAGGGCAAGAAGGGTGGTGAGAAGCCATCCAACAAACCTGGCAGTTCCTCGGCACGATCAGCTTTCTCTCCCACGGGGGCCAAGAATCTCAAAAAACCAGAGAAACCAGAGACTCGAGCTAGGCAATCCCAGGCATTGGCAACTCTCCTTCGAAATCTTGTGAAGTATTTTGCTACTTCCATTTCCACAAATCCCCTGTGGTTTGTGCGGTCAATATTGTTTATGTTGGGCATAATCTTTGCACTCAACCGGCCAAACGTCCGCGAGCGGATCCGAAGAATAGCTGGATCTGGATGGCAGAAGGTGAAAGGTACTCTAGGGATGGGCGTGAAGGTGAGCTATATTTGATGAAGGATACATTCTTTTTATATATGCGCATCATTTGTTTTATTGTCCTCTTTTGTGTTTCATTCTTAAATATTATATGACTTTCTTCTGTTACAATACTTTATACAGTCAAACTAGAAGCTTGGCGTTTTCTGCCTCCCCTCCTATCCTTTCGTGTTTTTTATCTTATTTTATTTTCTATTCTTTCTCTTTATCTTTCCCCCTTGGTTTCGCCCCAAGACTATCAATCACCAGCACTGCCCTTCTGCGCAACTCCAAACCTTCCTGCAAAGGACTTGGAACAAACCGCTAGTAATGATAATAGGAAACGCCTTAAAACGAACAGTTGCTATTAATAATTTATGTATGTTTGTATATCATCAAGCAATCAACCATAACGCCCGATTTTCAAGCATCAAACGCAAGGTAGCCGAGGAATATGAACCTAGTAAAGGAAATAATCTCATACAAGAATGGTACTGAAGCTATCAAAATAGGCGAACGGAGGAAATCACGGCAGCAACTCATGAAGCACGTTGACTTTGTAGCGGCAAATAGACGTATTTACTATTGACCTAACTAATATCTCCAGCACAAACCAGATCTTGTATACCTAGATACCCAGGTCCTTAGGCAGTCCCTTCTTTTCTTCCTTTGTTCCCCCTCTTTGCCGCAGGTAAGTGGATTGTGGTGGTCAGGCCATACCACCTAACGTCATCTATACAGGCAGGTAGGAGGTGGTTTGAAAGAAGAACTGTAAACTTCAGAGGTACCAAGTGGACAGAAACTTAGACACTTACCCCAGACTGTTCCCAACAAACTTCAAGGTTTCCTAGGTAGGGTGGTAACCGTAGGTTTATATAATTAGAGGCGTGACAGAGATTCACCAATCATATCATATCGCTTTGTGATATAATGCTAGGTAAGTAGGTACAGGTAAGGTATCTCTACCTAGAAGGGTAATTCAAGCCACCACCTAGAAGGGTAATTCAAGGCAAGACCTCCCCTCCCTATAACTTAAACATTGAGTGACGATGGCATATGCCTATCATGTATTTTGACCCCTCCTGATCAAGGATCAAGGGTTTTTGAGTTCAATCCCATGACCAAAGTAGTAAGCATCCTATGAGAAAAGGCGGCTCAATCACAAGCTTAGGAAAGGTTTGGATAGTATTGATTTTCACGTGAAGATTCGAATGACCACAGACAGTAAACAGGCCTTTACAGTACATATATAAAAACTCCAAGAGAAGGAGGCTTCAAAGGCAGTATGTAGGCCAGACCTGACCCCCCACCCCCTTTCCTCCCCTTTTTTTTTATTTTTATTTTTGTTTCCCACATTTCCTCGTTTCTCATTTCATTAATTAGTAAGACCCAACTCAGGGGGTTAAAAAAAAAAAAAGAAAAGAAAAAGGAATCTGGAAAAAACCAAAAGCGTGGGTAATAAATGACCCGAGCTATGCGACAGCTTATGTAATGCAGTTCATCTGTTTGCTGTCAAACCTTAAGTTAACAATCGTAACTTGCTTTTTCATGATCTAACGTCAGCGTCAAGCAGGGTTTAGGTAGAAGAATGAGAGATAATCAATAAATCCTCAGGAATATCATTGAGTAGTATATCTTATCATTATTATTGATTAGTTAGTCGATCAATTAAAGTATGCCTAGGTAAGTGGTTCATAGGCAGGTATAATGTAGTTGGTACATCGTTGTGATTAAAATAAAAAGATTTGCCGTCGGCACATTCTCACGGGGAAAGACCTCGGCATCCCTTCCAGACGTCATTGTCCGGATTCTCCCGCACGTCCGGTCAATCCATCCCACATCCCACTCCTTCCAACTTATTCATCGTCCATTGAAAAAAGAAAAGGAAAGGAAATCAGTAATTTAAAAGATGTGGAGTGGGAAAGAAGAGAAAACCCATTATTATCACCATTATTTTTAAGTACGTACTACTACCTAAGTTCCAAGTAACGACTACATACCACTTGAATAATACCTTACAGTCACAAGCCAACAAATGACAATCCTCAACTATATCAGCTCACCTGAGCTTATAGTTTCCAATCAAGAATTCTTTTAGAGTATGAAGTAAATTTAAAGAAAGGGAGGGCGAAACAGAAACTCTAAGTCTAGAATCATATATGATTAGTTAATTTACCCCACGCATGTGAAATGAAATCAAATAAACGCCGATTAACGCACCTTTCAGAGGTCATGCAGGTATACTAACTTATTATACTGCATAGGACATCCAATTGAAACACTTTGTTAAAGAAAGCTGTGTGATCATGGGCTGTATTACATTGTTTCTAAGGAATGTATGCCTTGGTCTCATGCTTTCTTTGCCTTCACCCTTCTTTTTTCTTTTTCTCCTATTTTTCCACCCCCCTCTTTTGAGCCCACTCAGTAACTACGGATGGAGCTCTCTCCTCCGAATTTACTCCGTATTGATGAAGAGCTGGGGGATGGGATTATTCCGAGTATCGGATAAAGGTGGATCATGAGTATATCGTCAGGGCCTATAGTTCTATAGGTGATTAAATAGCATTTAACGGAGAGAGGATACCAGTAGTATAGCAGTTAATTGCTAGGTATTGTTCCGCGCCGGGGGGGGGGAGGGGGGATTGAATAAATACTCGACAGATATTCCAGAAAAATAAGAGTTTGTGTCTATATAATATGATGTATATATGTCTTTAACGTCATCATTAATTCCTATCCGATGGTGTATAGAATTCTATTTTCTTTTTTTTTTTTTTTTCGGCTGTCTTAAAAAGTCGTTCACGGCTTCTCTTCCGCTCGTCCAGCACAGCTGTCTCCGCTTCCCCGTCTAGGGCTGCCCTCCGCGGACGGCTTCCCCCTCTACCACGAAACAAATCTACTAATGGCGATTTTTAAGTAAAAGCCGCCACTGGAGCCGAACCCGTCCATGATCCCCCCATTCCGAAGAGCCATTACCCTCGTCTTGGGGCCACTAACCCCAGAGCTGCTGGTGTTAAATAAATACCTGGGTCTTCTTTCGAGCCGAGGGTAGTTTATACTTCCGTATCTCTCCGCTACTGTTCGATTCACCTTGTGAACGCGCCGATATCGTCGACCTCGTGACTCTTCTGCATTAAGGAATTGGAATCTGGTTTCTGGAACGCAATTGCTCTTCTTTTCCTTCTTTTCCTCTTATTTCGATCTTCTCTTCTCCTCTCCTCTCTCCTCTCCTCCCATCCTTGTACGAAGAAACCATTGTCCATACTTGGTCGTTGCGACTACTATAAATCGCTGTTCTGTGGGGATCGCTCCGATTATTGATTGACTGGAACAACAAGAACAACGAAAAAATAAATAAAATAATAGAAAATCCCTGCTGGATTTGTCGCATTCACATATACATTCATAATGTCGGCTAAAAATGGCAATGGCAAGAAGCCAGCTTCCCCGGCTGTCAACCTGATCGGTATGATATGTGTTTCCCGGGTGCAAGCAAATTGAATACAATTGCTGATCAGTGAACAGCTGGTGGTGGTGCCGGTATGATGGAGGCCCTAGTGTGCCATCCCCTAGGTATGGAAATTTGTCAGCCTCGAGATTTCGACAAGACAGAATCTTACATATCTCTCTAGATACGATCAAAGTCCGCATGCAGCTTTCGCGGAGAGCCACAGCTCCAGGTGTAAGTAGACTTGAAAGCCGGATTGCTTTGACGCAGAAGCTAACAGGTCGGAACAATTCAGGCTAAGCCTCGCGGATTTATCACCACCGGTGCTGATATCGTGAAAAAGGAGACTGCACTGGGTTTGTACAAGGGTCTGGGGGCTGTCCTCGGTGGTATCATTCCCAAGATGGCCATCCGATTTACCTCATATGAATCGTACAAGCAGATGCTCGCAGACAAAGAGACCGGTGCCGTTACTAGCAAGGCCACTTTCTTGGGTATGTTATTCATGTTTCCCCCCCCGCTAAATGTGACAATTCTAACCCCGAATCTGTTTAGCTGGTCTCGCTGCTGGTGTCACCGAAGCCGTGGCTGTCGTCAACCCTATGGAAGTCATTAAGATCCGTCTGCAAGCCCAGCATCACAGTTTGGCTGACCCTCTGGACGCTCCTAAGTATCGCAGCGCCCCTCATGCACTTTTCACTGTGATCAAGGAGGAAGGCTTTGTCGCTCTGTATCGTGGTGTCTCCCTCACTGCTCTCCGACAAGGAACCAACCAGGCTGCCAACTTCACAGCATACACAGAGCTGAAGGCTTTCCTCCAGAGGGCCCAGCCTGAATATAGCAACTCACAACTTCCCTCCTATCAGACCACCGTTATTGGATTGATCTCCGGTGCTGTCGGTCCCTTTTCCAACGCCCCCATCGATACCATCAAGACAAGGCTGCAAAAGACCCGTGCTGAGCCCGGCCAATCTGCTGTTTCTCGTATCATGAGCATCGCTCGGGAAATGTTCAAGCAAGAGGGCGCTCGTGCCTTCTACAAGGGTATAACTCCTCGTGTCATGCGAGTTGCTCCCGGTCAGGCCGTCACTTTCACCGTGTACGAATTCTTGAAGGGCAAACTGGAGAGATCCAACTGGGCGTTTGTCGGAGGCAGCTTCGAGGAATAGATGAAATAGGGGATGAATAAACGAAACAAAATCAACAAAATACTAAAAATCACCCCACAGAAAAAGCAGAAACAATCGGCAGCTTTTAAGAAAATGGTCGCCGTATGTTCTCTCGAAAGCATTTGATACCATGAGCATGGTGGCGTTTTCGATTGCAATGTGTGATCTCAATGCATTTATGTTCTTTTATACCTGTATATTGTCATCATCTTGGTCTTGAGGTCTGGTTTTCCGGAAAAGCCGTTTTAGGTCAGATGTATAGCGGATGAATTGTATATAGCTCTTTTTTCATTATTTTTATTTCCCCCTTTTTTTTCTTATTTATTGATATACTGTGGTTTTTAACCATTAAAATGAATACAGAAAACATAAATCCTTGTGAAGTTGAAGATTGGGTAGTTGAAGAGATAGAAATAACAAACAGGAGACACTATAAACCACCCCGCTTATCACACCGCTTCAGCCTTTCCCCTCTTTAGATTTCCCCCCTCTCTCTAGATGCAAAACAAGCCATCTTACAGCCAACTTGCATTAATAGACTTCATTCTCCCCAGACTGCAGTCCAGATCTCATCCAAGATGCAGTCAGGCATTTCAGGTAAATATTTGCGCCATCCCAAATCTATTTTCCTCCTCCCCCTTTTCCCCAAACTCACCCCCTGGATCTACTCCCGGGACAGCTGACACAAACACGAAAACAAACACACTTATACCGAATAATAAAACTAACACCCATCACTACTACACTCCAGTCTCGCAAGAACTCCACGATGCGTTCTCAAGCTTCGCTTCTGACTCCTCCCTATTTTGCCTCCCAGTAACAATTACCTCTGAGCGTCTAACTCCACTGAACCCGATTCCTTTCTCCGCCCCGGACGCTTTTTACCCCTCCCTCCCCCAACTAGCTTCTATCCTCGAGCCCAAAACACCCATTTACTTGCTCATCCGCCGCCCCGAATCAGGTCTGTCGACTCTTATTGCCCTCACCTATATCCCATCCAATGCGGGAGTTCGAGCCAAAACTCTCTTCGCCTCCACAAGAGCAACCCTCGCCCGTGAGCTTGGGAGTGAGAAGTTCTCCGAGACTATCTTCGCGACGGATGAAGATGAGGTTGTGAGCGAGAGTGCGTGGAGGGAGCGAGAGGCGGAGAGGAATGGGACGGCGAAGGGTGGAGTTCGCCGTGAAGACTTGATGAATGATAAGGAGAGGGAGTTGGAGGCTGTGAGGAGGCTTGAGGAAGTGGCTAGGAGTGGCACCCCCGGTAGAGATATTGGGATTGGTGGTACTTTTGGTAGGGGCTTTGGAGGCGTTTCTGGGCCGTCAAGGATGCGCATTGAGATGAATGTTGACGAGGATGCCAAAGAGGCTTTGAATGGGTTACAACAAGGAGGACTTGTTCAATTGGTAGGCTCTGTCCATATGTTCGATTATTTTTCCTTTGATTTTGGAATTTGGAGAGGGAAAAGTTGGTTCCTGGTTATTTTCCAATTTTGCTAACTTTTTTTTTTTTCTTTTCCTTAAATACAGGCCATTGAGGTTAAAGCAGAAACATTCAAACTTGCTGCCGCCGAATCCGGGATTGATGCGGACTCCGTCCAATCTCACATCTCCACCACATCGCCAAGATATACATTCTACCACTATCCCGACTCCGATACAGTCATCTTCATTTACACATGTCCTTCCGGTTCGTCGATCAAGGAGCGAATGCTCTACGCTAGCTCCCGGAATCACGCAATTCAAGTGGCCGAGGAACAAGGCTTGAAGATCTTGAAGAAGGTATGGAAGGTTCTCAGAAGGTTTAATTTGATTCGAGGGGTATTCTGACATAAAACGCAGATCGAGGCTTCTTCACCTGATGAGGTCACTGGTGAACGGCTGCAAGAAGAGGTCAATCCGCCCCAAAATGACGGAATGCGCCGAGGATTCGCGAAACCGAGACGACCGGGCAGGTAGATGCCTTTCCAGAGCGCTCCTGAGGTTTGCCAAAGGAGACACACGCCCATATATACATAACACAGTTTCTCACTCCGCACTTTGGCCGGTCAGCTCTTGTAGTTAAGCATCCACTGGTATTTGCATTTCCTTGTAGGCAGGTCTGTAGGATTGCTGCTTTATTCGAAAGCAGTGGCGTAAGTTATGGAATGAACGAGAGCAAATTAATTGCGCCCCTCCCTTCCAGTGCAATACCGACTCAACAACCAGCAAAAATAAATGAATAGAGCGATAAAGGTCAATGATTCCGAAAACTTTTCTTTTGGTAGAATAAGTCCGTCCTCGAACTTCCCAAGTTTATAATCTTTGGACACCCATCGCGGTCCTTTTCCAGCCGCGTACACTCAAAGCAGTAAAAGGCGTCACTGATTCCCTCGCCACCACAAACGATACACTTGTTTTGGTAGTTTCCGAAGGAGCACTCATCGCAAATCCGGACCAGGGTTGTAGGGCGCACGTAAGAGTCGCACACGGGACATTTACCATCGCATTTGTCACAAAGACGGCCAATAGAGATGCCAGGTTGCTTGCGGCACATAACAAGATCAGGGTGATGGCGAGACATGGCTGTTTAGGGAAGGGAAGGCGATAGAAAACAAAGAGAGAGTGTGTGAGATAGAATGCTCGATGTGCTCCTTCTTTTTCTTTCGGAATGAGATATGTTGAAGATTTCGGGCAAAGATATCTCTAGGTACGGAGAAGCTTCTAGGAATGCGTTGACAGGACTGAGGCAAAAGTTGCGGCAAGAATCGAATGTGTTAAAAAGCTGACCGGTTGGCGGGAAGAAGACAGAACCTTAGAAATACCACGCCCAGATCGGGCAATTGGTCCGTGCATCTTTCCATGGGTTACGGGAACCTCTGCGGTTTCCATATTGCTGCGATCGAGGCGTCTGTTTGAGCTTCTACAGGGAACTCCTTTTTTCTGCTTTTGGATTTATTTATAGAGGATATTCCAATTTAAAGTGGTGTCTCATATATTATCTCGCGATAACCTCACCTATCGTTATCCCTTTCCAACTATATCCCTCCCGCCCTAACCGCAATCTGGAACCCTGAATTTGATGCAAATACTGCGCGAGAAGTGACAGATATGGCAGAAGGGTACTGTCTTATACGCCCCATACCACCTTCTCTTCCGCGCTAGTTCATAGTAGCTAACTAACTATGTGAATAGAACGCTTGCATCAGCAGTTATCCTTCCAGAGCAAGAGAGCTTGGTTCCTTCCCCAGACCCTGGCCTGAAGCGGAGACAGTCCTCCTCTACCGATCATGACCCGGAGAACAAACGTCGTCGACTGAGCTCCCAAAATGAGAACACAGACCCTCAGTCAGTCCCAGATCGTAAACTATCGTCTCCTGGTGGGGCAGAGAAGTCCATAAGTCGAGGCGAGAGTCGAGCGGCAGGCCGTCGCGATGAAGAACGGAAGCGTGGCCAACGGTTGTTTGGGTCACTGTTGGGAACACTGTCACAGAGCTCTAATTCAGCGGCGCAAAGAAGGCGCGCAGATATTGAGAGAAAGCAACAAGATAAACTGAAACTACAGGACGAAGAGTATGGCGAGATCAAGCGGAAGAAGCGAGAGGAGCGGATTGCAATCAGGAGACAGGAACAGAAAATCTACGAGAAGGAGCTGGTAAGTTTTTATTTTCTTTCCTCATTTTTATCATCCTATTGCCAGGCTATCTTGATGGACGCATTGTTGTGCTAATGCCTTTCTTTTTTTTTACGTGTAGATGCAGACACGGCATGCAAATCTCCTAGCCATGGCTCGTTTCCTCAAAACAAAGACGGAGCCTGTTTTGGTACGTTGTCTTCAACTAAACCGTCTCTCATCTTATCATTTGCACTCGGTGCAACCGATCTGACTAGTTATCCCATTTAGTATTACAAGCCTTGGCAGCTTCGGCCAGAAGAAGAAGCAATTATACAAGAGCAAATCAAGGATGCAGATGCCACAGTTGCTCGAGAGCTCGAGGAGCTTGAGGCTCACAATGCAGTGCAAGAAGATAATAGGCCAGAAGATAAAAAGGAAGACAGCTCAGAACAAGCCCCAGCACCTGAAGCAGATGCTCCAGAAACTCAGATTCCCAGCCAGGAATCTTCAGATACGGTGGGTGCTGAAACTAACCATGACAATAGCACGGAGGCAACAAAGCCCGAGAATGAGCCAACTATCGAACATAATATACCCGTTAGTAACCATCAGGCAGATGTCCACCGAGGAGCTGAAGATGATGGTGGGGAAGTGGTTGAAGACAACGAAGACACGGTTATTTATTAAAGACCGGTAACTTTTTTTTTTTTTCCTCTTCTTGTTTTCGTTTCTCCCTTTTCTAGCTTCCATCTTACACTCTTTCCCCTCTATTCCCCCAGTTCTTAATAGCTATGTTTAATTTCTATACCAAAGAAGATGTATGTACGACAAAATTGAGGAGAAATGTGGATTAACGAGGGCCGAGGCAATTCGGCGGATGTCTTCTTTAACCTCAGCCCCTCGCGATGGATTATGCATGTTGTTCATGGCCACAGGAGTTGTCTGTAGCAGATCGAAGCAAGTTCTTAGAGTTTGCTTGCTATAGTTAACTACCAATTTATGTTTGGGTTCTTCAAATTCGCTGCTTTTTCTGTAGAGGTGCGGTTTCACGTGATAAAGAAATGAGGGGGGACCTCAGATAGCTCCATAGTACCTAAGATCCATCTCGATTATTAAAAAGCTTTTTAAGGAGTTTCTTTTTTCGAAAGATTGCTCTCCTATTTTCCTTCTCCACCCCGGATGAATTTCAGTAGCTCAATTTTCATTCTCAATTTTGTCCCTCAACCATGGCTAGCGACAAGATCTGTGTTTCCGGTGACTCTCGAGTACAGTATCGGTCAGCTTTTGTGAATGGGAAGACTTATGGTATGTTTTTATCTATTTCTAGGGCTTTCCTAATTGGAGATAAGCTTATAACATGCTTGTGCTCGGAGCTTAATTACTGATAATATATAATGTGCGGTAGGCTACCTATACAGCGAACCAAAAGATGGGAGAGTCCGGGGAACGGTTTTTTTGGTATGATATTAATTATTTTAACATCCCAAATGATCGCTCCAATAATAAACAGTAGCAAAAGCTAAGTTCCTGAACGACAGATCCATGGTTTCCCTGACTTGTCCATGGGATGGCGATATCAGATCCCGATGTTCATCGATAAAGGCTTCCGGGTCATTGCGCCAGACTGTCTTGGCTATGGGAGAACTGTAAGTGATTGAGCCGAACTTTCCCCTTCATGTGCTTCTTTATCTATACACGTGATATATAAGGGGCAAAGAGGGATTGACTCGAGAGACGTAGGACGCACCGGATGAAATTGCTCCCTACTCTCACAAGAGCTGTGCCGATGATGTCAAGGAATTGGCTTCTCAACTCGGTGCATCGAAGATCATTCTCGGAGGACATGATTGGTATGTCAACTTCCCAAACTTGATCTTTCCCTTTGCCGTGTTAATTTACTCTCCTAATACACTCTTTAAACACACACATATATACTTGTATATGTATGTCTAAACATACAAACCTAAGCTTACAATAAGAACTAGGGGCGCATATCTCGCATACCGCGTTGCCCTCTGGCACCCCGATCTTGTCTCGCACCTCTTCACCGTCTGCGTGCCATATGCAGCACCCCAGAAGAAATACTTCTCTATCCAGGAAATGGTTGCGACGGTTACCCCCCACTTCGCTTACCAACTGCAGTTCATCAGCGGCGATCTAGAAAAGGTCGTTCATAGTCGAGAGGATGTAAAGAAGTTTCTGATTTCCCTATATGGGGGGCGAACACATAAAAGGGAGTTTGCCTTTGATGTGAACTCGGGAGTTGATCTCGCGAAGATGCCACATGTTTTGCCTTCGTGGTTGTTAAGTGAAGAGGTTTGTTCCCTCCCTCCATCTCCTTCTTCTTTTGTTCCAAAGAAACCAAAGTTTGGGAGACCAGGCTAATTGTGTCTCATTATTCAGGAAATGGAATACTATTCCTGGGAATTCACCCGAAATGGTGTTCACGGTCCCTGTATGTCCCATTTTTCTGCTACTTCTTCTTCTTCTTGCTCCAAAACAAGCGCACATATTCTTCCCCTTCCCCCTCTATCTCTCTTGATATTGTCTCAAGTGTCTCAATTCACAATTCACAATTCACACATCAAACAATAATAATAATAATAAAAAAAGGTAAAAAGGGGTTACAACACGAAGAAACTAACGCCAATCTTTCAATCTAGTAAACTGGTACCGAACCCGCGAAATCAACTACAAGGATGAATTAAACCTTCCTAGTGCATCAATCAAAGTGCCTGTCCTTTTTGTCCAGGCGCTCAGGGATGCGGCACTCCCGCCCCATCTAGGGAAAAGTATGGCGAAGTATTTACCCGATTTGACGATCAAGCAGGTTGATACCGCGCATTGGGCACTTTGGGAAAAACCAGAGGAGGTCAATGCGATTCTTCGGGAGTGGTTGGATGGAGTTGTTCTTCGGGATTCGGGAGCTAAGTTGTAATATTTATGTGTATATGTTTTTCTTTTCTGATTTGAGTTTGGTTTCTTATAATACGGGGAAGAATAAATGATTTGAATGAATGTTGAATTGAAATGGAATGGAATGAATGGAATAGTGGGGTGTAGGTAGTTGGTTTAGTTTATATAATTTAGCAGTTACTACTTGTGGACAATGTGCCAAATTTTATAATGGATTCCTAACTAAACATGACGGACAAAGAGATAAAAAAAAAAAAAAATATTAGTACTCAAGGACCTGGGTTTCAATATGACAGCCAACCTTCTCCAGCCGATCAATAAACTCTTGCCCCAAAGTTGCCGATGTGACAATTCCGCCCCTGGACACCTTCTTCACTTTGTCCTCATTTTCTAGAATAACCATTGCCGCCTCAGCGAGCAGCAGACCCGTCATAACGTACATAGTGCCCTGATACTTGAGCTTGCCCAGAACACGCTTGGGCGTGGGAGTAGGTTGATCTGGAGTAGCGATGGCTCGATACTCAACGCGATCATTGCGGGAGTTCTCCAATTCGGGTCCTTGACCTGGAGCATAGATGACCTTCTTTAAAAGCCATCGTACAGGGGGCAAGATAAGAAGCATCATTCCGACCGTGACGGCGACGTGAAAGGCGATTCCAATCAGAACATTGCGCACGCGAAGGAACTGGTGGAAATGGAATCGGGGTCCATAGAATTCGGGCATCAGAGTGCTGCTGCGATGGACCGTCGTGATATCCACCATGCCCGTAGGGGAGTTGGTGAGAGTGCCCATGTCACGGATGGAACGGACCCCGAGGATTCGGGCCAGGATAGGCTCGTTTGGGATGTCTTTGGGCGGGGTGGAGGCGGCGAGGGAGAAAGGCTGCATTGAGCTGGCCAGATCCTTCATGGTAAAGCTTTCGAAAGAGGTAAGAACAGTGGAAAGAGTACCGCCGCTAGCTCCGGAAGACCTGAAGAATGGTCATGGTCAGAATACCTTGAAGACATGGAGTCGTACATAGGAGGCCGAGTTGTGGGAAATGGTTCTTTTCTACTGACTTGAATTCATCAATCGCACAAGAAACATTCCAGGTATGGCAAGATAGCTTCTCGCGAACCTCCTTAACGAGGGCCCAGGTCAAGATGTCCGGGGGTGCACTTTCTATACCAACTGAGTTGATGATCTAGAAAATAGTGAGAGCTAGCACTTTCTGGAAGCTGTGCATACACATGGGGTCGGTTAACACCTACAATAGCACCATTTGACTTGGCGGATTCATGGTATGACTCGATCATTTTTTTGACCCATGGGGTTTCTCCAGTTCTTTTTAATCCAATCAACACTCGAGCCACACGGTCATTCCAGGTGTTGAAAGAAAGTAGACACTTACGCATCCACGTAATGAGTTCCATTATTGGCGCAAGCTTCCACCACGGGCGTCGAATACAAATGATATGGACCCACGCAGTTGATAATGAGCTTTGTTCTCTTAGCCAACGCGTGCAGCTCGGTCTTTGTGAGCTGAACAGCCAGAATCTCTACGGTACAGTTAATAATGAAATATTTATGCAATGATCGAAGTCTCCGATCATTAATTACCTGGATCGGCCCGATCAGGGTTCAGTGTTTTCAGATCCTTCGCAATCTGCTCGACTTTCTGGGTTGAGCGACCCGCCAAGGCCCATTTCAAATTGGTAGGAAGATTCTTGACGATGTGGTCTGCACAAAGCCTTCCGGTGTAGCCAGTAGGGCCGAGCAACACCAGGTCAAACTCTTTGCTGGACCCCATCCCTTTGAATTGAGAAGGTTGGGTCTATATTTGAAAGGTGTGCGGGCAATGACACTTGTGGATGGGATGGAGTAGAGGATTACTTCAAAAAAGCTTGTATTCACTCTTGGAACGTTATCTTGAAACTTTTACCCCTTATATAGAAGATGGACGGAAGGCCCTTGTGACAGTCTGGAAAGTCAACAGTCTATCTTCAAACGGGCCTTGGTGCCTTGGTCCGCGGCCCTTTCCTTTTAAAGCTTTATTTATGCATGCGTCACCGTCTTGGATTTATGAAATATTACATAACTAATGTATTAATACTGGTATATTAAGTCCCTAAAATCAAAGATGTCGGCACTAGCTAGGTAGGTAAGAGAGATAAAAATAAAATAATATTGGTTATGAAAGAGACAATTAACCATAAGTTCAGACTAGTTACTAACCACAAATATTTTCATGGCGTGTGAATTCCGATCATCTGTAGGAAAGATGTTTTTCTTTTTTCGTTGAAGTTTGGTCTGGTTACATAACCTTGGATAGAGCATACAGTACCTAGGGAGTGTAAAATATAGGTCTCCATCCTTTCATAAAGGTACATCATGGCGTGAACGTGTAAAGGGGAAAAACAATAGAAGATATAAGAAATATTATTATATAGAATTAGACATATCTTTGCCTTTGCTGCTTGAGTGATCGTGTTTATATCACTTTTTAGAGCTCTATGTAAATGCTTAGGATTGGGTTTTGATTCACGTGACACGAGGTCGGAGCCCTAAGCGAGCCCTCCCACAACCGCCGCCTTCACTTGAAAGCCGCTGTCTCGAATTCGACTTACCGCACTGTATCCATCTTAGACCTCAACAGCCGCACAGAGACAAGATGACGAAGCGCACCAAGAGTGAGTTAACCTTGTGATAACAACTATTCGAATATTATTAGCAGTCAAAATCAAGAAAAAAAATAAGAGCTAACTTCATCTTTAGAGGTCGGTATTACCGGAAAGTATGGTATGTACACACTAGGTTCCTTGAAATCGGTATAAGAGTCGATCGCGATTTTCTTCCCAACGAATGAACCGACGGATTCGAAACCGACTTGACGACATGTTGGATGGTCTATTAACTGGCTTGCTCGATAATAGGTACCCGTTACGGTGCCTCCCTGCGTAAGCAGGTGAAGAAGATGGAAGTGTCCCAGCACGCCCGCTACGTCTGCACCTTCTGCGGAAAGAACACCGTCAAGCGCCAGGCTGTTGGTATCTGGGAGTGCAAGGGCTGCAAGAAGACCGTTGCCGGTGGTGCCTACACCGTCTCGTAAGTCGAGGAGCCCGCGTCTTTGCTGAACGAAAATTTTCTGCGCCGCCGGATGCAACTAGATGTTTTCTTCAGTTTATAGGTATGAAGTGGAAGACATGGCTAACCAACGGAAATTTCTGTATGTGATAGTACCCCCGCCGCCGCTGCCACCCGCTCCACCATCCGTCGTCTCAGGGAAATCGCGGAGGTCTAAATGTGATGATGGATTTTCATTTTTGTTACGTTAAATAAAAAAAGAGATAAATGCAAAATCTGAGTTGCCATCAGTGCATTCTCATTTACGAACATTTTCATCCGGTGTTAAAAGCGCTTCCTGCCTTCGCGAGCACACTTTAACTGATAGACATAAATGCAACCGATGATCCCAATAATATTATTACCACTTTAATCAAACCAAACAAAAAGGAACAAAAAGCTTTCTTTTATTTTTCCTTTCCGAGCAAGAAAAAGAACTTTGATTAATTACTACATAATATGGACAGTCAAGAGTTGCGTTCTGTTCTGGACCGGAAACACTCGGCATACTCGTGACTACGTCTTCTGATGCTAAGGTTTCAACATGTGAGGAAGAGACAGTAATCGATGGGGTTTTGTGGGTGTTCGCCCGTGACAGTTAAGGCCACATACTGAGAATATCATTTTCATCCTGATGAAGGTTTGAAAATTGGTACTTTCTTCAATTTCTATTTTTATACTGTCGATACTTCTTATACTGTCGAGAATATAACCCCCCTTATTTATTTTATTCATTCTTTTTCGGGTGGAGTTCTTAGTTTATTAGGTCATGAAGAGAGGATCTTATAAGGTAGTCCTGGAAATGAGCACCTCCATTTTAAGAACCTTGCAAGAAAAGGCCGTGTCCTAAACGAAAGAGGGGGGAACTAAACCTTTACGAAGCCACTGCAAGGGCATGGCATTTCCCACATATCTTCTAAGCGCTATTATTATACGGCCAACAGGCACTGGGCGAGGCTGCACTCGAATTTAATGCATGTTGATTCGCTGAATCACGCACAGGTCACGTTGGAATCCAGGCTGTTTTGAGTTAGACTGAATTTTAGGTCCACCTTCAAAAGGCCGGCTGCTTTCTCCCCACATCACTCGACCTGCTCTTTCTCTCTCTCCCTTCCTCTTCTTCCCACACCACTGCCTCCGGTCCTTTTGCCAGCTGCTCTTCATGCCTTCTCCCAGCTTCCCTCCTCATAGCCCTGGCACTCCCCCTTCTGTTAATGTCCGACACCTGTATTGTGTGCTTAGGAGACCTTGGCGAAAGCGCCAGCGATCCTCTTGCCGTCGCCGCCGAGCCGGCGCCAAGACCTGATCTTGAAGCACAAGGCAAATCCACCAATGCCTCCCACAAGCTAGATGGCGTGGGTGGAAGAGAGGACGTTGGCCAAATCGCCCAGTTACTTCCTTGTGGCCATATCTTGCATAATAACTGCCTCAAACCCTGGGTTGAGAGAGCCAATAGTTGCCCGATATGCCGCCGCAACTTTAACCTAGTGGAGTTGAGCGACCAGATTGGTGGTGAGTAGCCTTGCCCTTTTTCACCTCTGATTGAACTGGCTTTAAACTGCTTTTATGAGTTGCTTTGCCTGATCAATTTCACTGAAATGTGATGCTAATATCGGTTGCTGTCTCCCTTAGGACCCGTTCTCTCGTCTTATACCGTTGAAGACCGAGTTCAAGTAGCGGATGTCGACCCCTCTATGGTAATCGACTATGTTGATGAGGAATTTTCTGACTTCCAACCTTGTCCAATCTGTGGAGACGCCGAAAATGAAGAATTACTTCTTCTCTGTGATGGATGTGATGTACCCTCACACACATACTGTGTGGGGCTCGATGCTGTCCCGTCGGGACCTTGGTACTGTTCACGGTGTGAGACCCAACGTGCGCTTGGGCCGTCTCCTGATACAGTTGATAGATCTGCGCGGGTCCAGGACCGACGTCATCGTACAAGGGCCCAACAACGGCGGCATCAGAGCAGAAACCAAATAAACTCACTGCACTGGGCCCGTGTCTGGCAATCTGTTTGGGACCACCTTAATTTGGACCTAGACTTCCCTTTCGATGATGATAGAGCAGTCGAACGTGCTTTGCAGCAACATCGACGGGATGAAGCCAACCAAAGAGAGTTCCGAGCTTGGCAGCGTCGTTTCGAAATCGCAGAAAGACAGAGTGGCGGTAGCAATCGATTTAGAGATACCGCTACCCTTCTTGATATCGAGGCTCCTCGGCCGTCACGCCCTCGTGTACCTAGAGAACCCACACCTGAGCCAGAATCCCTTGAGGAAATGAGGGCGTGGAATGCTTTTGAACGAGCTCGTGAAATTGAGAACGACCCCAGTGCTGCCAGAAAGCGAAAGGAGCCTACCTTGTCTCCATCCCCGGAGCCTTCGGAACCGAAACGCAAACTAAAACGTCCTCGAACCCGCAGGGCGCAGGATTTGGCGGCATTAGCTATGCAAAATGGCGAGTCATCGCGAACGGCTAGTGCCCAGGCCTCAGCTCGAATCAATGCCGAAACGTCGAGCGAACCCAGCTTTCTCCAATCACTTCTGAAAGAGGTTGAGGATGCTTCAAGTCCGAATGGTGCCAATCCACATGGTGCCTCAGCCCAGGTTTCCGGCCCTTCCGTAGATCACAATTCTCCAGGACCCTCATCCCCATCCCTCTCACCCGTACCCTCTAACCAATCTTCGCCCCGGTTATCTTCAACCACCCCACCACCACATTCTCGTAGCCGGCCAATATCTCCGGTACAACTTGCCTCTCCTAGCGACCTATCATCGCCTATATTCTCGCCAGATATTTCCCCAGCTTCCTCCCAAAAAGAGGTCCACGAAGATAGCCCATCAAACAATAATCTACGTCGGCGTCGGCTTCCCCGAGCGGCATACGCCGCAAGAGTCGTGCGGTCCACCGAGAGTTCCCCAAGCTGCTCTTCTAGACTCACCTTAGCCGTAAAGTCAGATATACAAAAAATGGTCGGAACTGCGCTCAAACCCTTCTACCGCTCGAAGGTTGTTTCAAAAGATGAATATACGGATATCAATCGAAGCATTTCTCGGATGCTCTACGAACAAGCCTCGGGGTTGGACTCCCTCGAGGCAGACATGAGGACGAGTTTGGAAAACACTGCCAAGGAGGAAGTACAGAAGGCGGTTGATTCGTTGAAACAAAGCAACGAAGCCTTGAACAGTGTGGACGGTGATAGGAATTCTCTTGGAATCTGAATCCCTTGTAGCATTACCTCGGCGTTGGTGTAGCGACTTTTCTGGTTCTGCAGCGGGAAAGGCAAGCAAGCATGCTCTCTGGCGTTATTTTGTCATTACAACTTTCTGGGAATGTGGATCTGATTTGAGACTATATATGATATGTTCCCTTTTAGGGATCTTGGGCTGGCACCTACCCACTTTATGTTATGGATATGATGATTATACCCTTCACTTCGCCTGTGTGTTATAGCTGATATAATATTATGACATCTTCACTATCTTAATTTTCTCAAATTGATTTGTATGTTCTGTTGCTGTGTGACTGCTATTTGTTCTTCTTAGCATGTTGATGTGTGGGATATTGATTTTGCTTAATTATCATAATTAGTCCTTTTGATACCTGTCTCTCTTCTCTTCTTTTCTTTTCTTTTCCTTTTTTTTTTTTTTTTTCTTTTCTTTTCTTTTTTCTTTCGAATTCTACTGCTTCTTTTCTAGGTGGAGCCTCATTTCCTGACCTACCTTGGTTCTTGGATGATCAGTTCCAAGAGCGGGTCATGCTAGGATTTTTCTGAACAGCCATAATAACTAATTGAATACTCCCTGGCAACCTTGCCTATAGTTAGTAGCCTTCAAGTCAACTGACATACTGCCACACTAGTTAATAATGAAGATCTGCTAATAGCAAAGTACAGAGGCGATTCGCTAATTTCGTTACAGCTCGTGAGAAATAATAACTACCTAGCTGCTACCTACCTTACCTAGTAGTTACTCGTATTGGGCGAAATAAAACACTTTATGAAGAATGCAACTCATCGGTGGGAGATCTCTCCGAACGGCCGACCGAAAATATTTTCGTTTCATAAGGAACTAACTATATTATTAACTAGAAAAGAGAATCCGCTAAAGTTAAGTTGTGCTTTGGCTTTCGGTCGCTTCCACGTTTTTGGAATCCAAATCGTGGGTCCACCTCGGGAGATGTGAGAAGCTTCGAGTACCGAGATATGTTCGGTCTCTCGGGTTGCAACTAGGCTATCGTTCTACAAGTCCGGTACTGTATGGCCATCACGAATTGTCAAATATATAGTATACTTATATGCAAGCAATGCCCAATATGAGTTTGTATTTTATCGCCGTTGTAGGCATCCACGAATCAATACTACTGTATTAAGGTATCTACCTAGGCCTCTTCGTGGTAGGTATTCACACTAGCTCAATGTTTGCCATCGGTGGTCGGTGGTCGGTGGTCGGTGTCGGAGGTTGAATCCCATCGCTAGATTAATAATTAGAATATATTCGATTAACTATTAACATCTGTCTACTACTTCCTGTATACTGTCAGGAGGATGATAACTTGTTAGTTAGCTATGACGTGATATTTAGTTATCATCACCATCATCATCCTCTTCTTCTTCCTAGGTAGCGTTTGGTTCGATATGTTTCTATCTAGGTAGGTACGTAGTTTCTACTGGTTTCAATTCAAGTCAAAAAAAAAAAAAAAAAACATCTGCATTCAGGTAACGATCTAGTATCGGATTTAAGATGCCATCAAGGGCAGGAGATAGGGAAAGTGGAGTCTCTCTAGTAACGTACACAGGAGTCATTTAATATATGTATTTCCTAGTTCATTCCTGACTAGGTAAAGAGACAGACGACGGCGGTTGGATCTACCGAGATGTGGATATCGGATAACCCCCGTTGTTTTATTTCCGTGGATTGCGATGTCGACATTGGATTCAACCGACTACATACATATTTTGTCCCTATATTGGATAATTTCTTTATATTGGTATTATTTTATTTTATAATTTTTTTGTCTCTTGTTGGTGTGGCGGCCCACAATGGAGGGGGGGGTTTTTTTCTTCCGGATTTAATAATTTTATAAACTAGATCTATAGGATAGGTTTTATTTGATTTATAATGACTGGAGAGCCCTTTTTTTTTTTTTTTTTTTTACTTCATCTATAGAATATAAACAATACTTATATTGCCTATCTGCTCTTTTCATTCCCATTGTTCTCCTTTATTGGTTTATTCTTTAGTCGTTACTGAAACGAAACAATAGAGGCTTCTCCGAGCTTCACACAGTATATTAATCGAATATAGTTCACTCCCCTCTCAACGGAGAGTTTATGTGCCTCAATGGACAGTTCAAACGATAGCACTCCCCGTCCTAGTCAAGACAATGTACAGTCCTCCCACTCGACTCTAAGGCCGGGATCCCCACATAGCGGAAAAGACATCGAGAAAGAGGTTCTTGATCTTGAGGTTGGCGATGTTCCCCCACTACCAGAGAAGAAAGACCCAAATCTGGTGGAATGGGAAGGGCCCGATGATCCAGAGAATCCGCAAAACATGCCAACATGGAAGAAATGGGTTATTACTATGACAATGTCGTCAATGACAATGTGGATCACATTTGCTAGCAGTGTTTTCTCGACAGCGACGACAGTGACCGCCAAGGAATTCAACGTTTCGACCGAGTTGATGACATTGGCAACCAGTTTGACAGTCTTTGGGTTCGCAGTTGGCCCGTTGGTATGGTCTCCTCTATCAGAGCTCTATGGGCGGAGATTACCGCTATTCTTGGGCTACGCCGTGTTCGCAATCTTCCAGATCCCCGTCGCGGTAGCCACAAACGTTGAAACTATCCTGGTGTGTCGCTTTTTGATCGGAATGTTCGGTTGCTCGCCTCTAGCGGTAGTCGGAGGAGCGCTGGCAGACTTTTGGGACCCCGTGGATCGAGCTGTTGCGATTGCGCTGTTCTCTGCCGCCACCTTTGTAGGCCCCGTGCTCGGTAA
The DNA here is from genome assembly GCA_027569155.1 of Aspergillus haitiensis. NCBI lineage: Eukaryota > Fungi > Ascomycota > Eurotiomycetes > Eurotiales > Aspergillaceae > Aspergillus > Aspergillus haitiensis. The sequence continues at coordinate 79,933 of JAPDEO010000079.1, read as the reverse complement.
GTACTTCTGAATGAGACATCCCAAGCTTCTCCCACCATCAAACTAACAATCTCCCTTTGCAGGTCCTATTGTCGGTGGGTTCCTCACGGCTTCCTATCTGGGCTGGCGCTGGACCGCGTGGATTACACTCATTGCACCCGCCACGTTTGGCACCATCGCCTGGTTTGTAGTCCCGGAGACCTACCATCCCGTGATTCTGCAAAGGCGTGCGGCTCGTCTTCGCCAGGAGACTGGTAATCAAGACCTCCATTCGTTTCTCGATAGCCACCGCCCATCAGCGTCGGACATCGTTCGCAAATATATCCTTCGACCGATCCACATGTTGTTTCTCGAGCCGATTTTGATCCTCATGACAATTTACTTAGCCCTGGTGTATGGCATCCTCTACCTATTCTTTGAGGCTTACCCGGTGTCATTTATGGAGGTGCGTGGTTGGACGGACGAGGGCGTGGCTGGTCTCCCTTTCCTTGGGATCATGATTGGAGTCTTCTGTGGTGTCGCTCTGATTGTCTATCAAACCAAGACTCGCTTTGCCCGACAGCTAGCTAAGAATGGCCATGTGGTTCCCGAGGAGCGCCTTATCCCCATGATGATCGCATCGGTTTTGCTCCCGGCTGGACTCTTCTGGTTTGGCTGGACCTCTGACCCAAGCATCTCGTGGGTACCCCAGGTTATTGCCGGGGTTCCTATCGGTATGGGTATCCTCGTGATATTCATGCAGGGACTCAACTACATCATTGATGTGTACCTGATGTTTGCCAACTCCGCTATCGCAGGGAATACACTGATTCGCAGTCTCCTCGGAGGCGCTTTCCCTCTCTTCTCAGTGCAAATGTACCATCGCCTAGGTGTGGCATGGGCGTCGAGTTTGCTGGGATTTATCACTCTCGCAATGATTCCGATTCCCATCGTTTTCTATATATATGGTAAGAAAATTCGAGCCATGAGCAAATTCTCGCCCAAGTTTTGAGATGCTATTCCAATCAGTTTAATTTCTAATTTTTTGCCTTTTTTTTTCTTCTTCTTTTCTTTTTTCTTTTTATCTTGGCGAGGGCATTAATAGGAGGGTTGGAAAATCTAATTAATGGAAGGCATATTTTTTCTTATTTGCATGGCGAGATATCTATCTATATGAGATTAGTTTTGCCCATTTAGGCTCGTGTGAACTTTTAATAGATTCTTAATGAATGAACGTAACGAAGTTATTATGGCATCATCTTAAGTCTGGCCAGGAACAAAGTCCTTATCAGCAGCCAATGCAGGAGCAAAAGCTCTGTCAACTTTAGAATAGAAATAAATCATACTGGTTGCAAGAATAACAATATCTATACTCTAATTGTTTTTTCTCTCTAAAATCAGTGATTATCAATGACAATTACTTCTTATAAAAAGTAACTCATTAATAATAAAAAAAAGAAACGCGTGCGACGCGTCCCGTGTGGTGGAGGCGGTCAAATGGCCGGCATTATTATTATTACTGGGTTTGTTGGAGTTTTTGACTTGCGTTGTTGACGATTATTCATTCCTTCTCCTCTTCTCCTCCTCTATGACTTGGAATTAATTCCCTCGGGGCTTCATCCATCCCCCTATCTAACTTTTCGCCTCCCCCATCCAATCTTATTTATCTTCTCTTATTATTGGAAATACAACAGACAAAATTCACCAACGCATGGTTCCTTGAAGAGCTCCCCCCTCCTCCCCCTTCTCCCTCGGCTTCCCCGCGCCTTGTCCACTATGCCTGCGCGCACTCGTCAAGGCCCCTCCGTCGCCACGGAGGTCGTGGAATCAGAAGACCCTGCCACTGGTCTTCGTCGTCTGAAATTTAATGAACCTCTCTCTTGGCGCGTCGGACGCTCCGCCATTCCTATTGCGGATCTCCTCCAGCGTTTGCAGACGCTTGCGCAGGAGTTGCGCAAGTTAGAACAGGAGGAGATTGATAAGGACTCCCTCAGGAAGGTTTCACAGGAGCTTGCCACCGCTCAGCTTTTAGGACATAAAGATAAAGGAGTCCGTGCATGGGCGTCCTGTTGCATAGTCGATATCCTGCGCCTGTGTGCGCCCGACGCGCCTTTCACAGCAAATCAACTTAAGGTGCGACCACTCCTTTGTGAAATTGTTTGATCCGCCGAGGTGTCAATTGTTGACAGGCTTTCATAACTTTAAATAATAAACATGATGAGACTAACCTAAGTTGCTCTCCGGGAGCGGGCGACTGGTTTATAGGATATTTTTACTTGCATAGTTACTTCCATCATCCCCGCGTTAGGGGACCCATCACATACCTATAATGCTCAACATATTTACGTCTTAAATTCATTGGCGGAGGTCAAGAGTGTCGTTCTTATGACTGACCTAGACCATCCTGACACGCTGATCATCCCCCTGTTCACCAGTTGTTTTGATATCGTCGCCGGTTCCGCCAAGGCCTCCACCGGTGAACCAGTCGCCAAAAATGTCGAGTATGATATGACTCGTCTCCTAGTGACCGTTATCGATGAATCTCCTGTCCTCCCTGCCGACGTGGTGGATGTTATAGTAGCGCAATTTTTGCGCATTGATCCCCGTGTTTTGGATGCCTCCGGCGGAAGAGGAAAGAAGACCGATGCGCCCCTGGATGACAAGCAGGACACGCTGCTTCTCAAGGACTACCCCGCTGCTTACGAAATGGCTAAGGCGATATGCCATGCGTGTCCAGAGAGGATGACCTCTCACATTTCCCAATATTTTAACAACGTTATCATTGACGCCTCTGCCCCCAGTGCCGAAACAAACGGGCCTTCGAAGGGCTCCCATCGCAAGCCAAACCTTGATGATTCCGATGAAGAGGGAGAAGACATCAAGGAGTTGAGCAAGGCGCACCGCCTGATCCGCGAACTTTGGAGAGCTTGTCCCGAGGTGTTACAAAATGTAGTGCCCCAGCTAGAGGCGGAATTGTCTGCCGAGTCAATGTCCTTGCGCCTTCTAGCTACACAGACGATTGGTGATCTTACTTCTGGAACGGGGGTTGCTGGCCCACCCCCTCCACCCCCGATGGATCCAGCCGCATACCCCCAAGTCACGCTTGACGAGTATCCTCAGTCGATTCCCCAACCCAATGTTCTCCTCATGCCATTCGCCCCTAAGCCTTTCTCGCAAGCACATAACTCGGCCTATGAGAGCTTTTTAAGCAGGCGTCTAGATAAGTCAGCAGCCGTCCGCGCGGCTTGGGCAACCGCCGTGGGCCGGATTTTACTGACCTCTGCTGGCGGTTCGGGTTTGAGTGAAGCCGAAGAGCAGGCCCTCATCAAACATCTGACATCAATGCTTCGGGATGCGGATGAGAGGGTTCGAGTGGCAGCCGTTGACGCTGTTGGCACGTTTGGTTTGACCCATGTTGTGTACAAGTTGGGCGTCAGCGGTGGGTTTTCTGCTCCGGACTCTTTACTCTATGTGCTCGCAGAGCGAGTGAAGGATAGGAGGCCCCAGGTTCGTGAACATGCTATGAAGGTCCTTGCACGGATTTGGGCTGTTGCGGCTGGTGAAATTGAGCGCGACAATGAACAGGTTGCGCCCTTGTTGAAGGACGGGCCTTCGAGGATATTTGATGCGTTTTACACGAACGATCAAGATATCCACGTGTGCATTGATCGCGTGCTCTTTGAAATCCTTCTTCCACTCAGCTACCCTCCGGTCAAGCCTAAACTCTCCCGAAGCGGCTCGAGCCAATCTCAAAAAATCAAGGACTCCCAGGCACCTGAGCCTGAGAATGAGGCTGATGTCGACAAGATCCGTGTTCGTCGAATCCTTACCCTTCTTAAAGGGTTAGACGACAAGGCAAAGAAAGTATTCTTTGCAATGCAGGCCCGGCAGATATCTATGCGGACTGCTGTCACAATCTATCTACAGGCCTGCGAGGACTACAATGTAGGTTCCTAAAATCTTCACTCCGATAGAAGTTTCACTATAAATACTAACTCAACCGAAATAGGGTGGTGTGATGGAGAAGAATAAAGAACAGATAAAATCACAACTCACGAAAGTGATTGAGACTCTATCGAAGACATTCCCGGATCCAGTGCGGACTTCAGCAGATCTGTGGAAGTTTGCCAAAATCCACGACCGCCGCAGTTATCAACTCGTTCGCTTCTCAATGGCTGCCGTCAGTGATTATCGTACAGTGATCAAGGCCATCAAAGAATTGGCCAGGCGTATACAGTCCAACAACAGTACGATTTTACATGAAACCCTTACTCCATTGTTATACCGCTGCAGTTCTCTTGTGTTCAATCGGAGTCACATCCCAGCAATTATGAGCCTGTCGCGGACGGACGAGAACGGACTAGCAAACCCTGCGCATGAGATGCTTCGGGAAATCTCATCTCGTAACCCAGAGGTGCTGGAAGCCCAGGTGCAAGAGATGTGCAAGGACCTTGAAGCCCAGGTGCCAAAAGCTTCTACGATCAGTGCTGCTGGCACGGAAGAAATTCTCAAGGCTTGTTCTGGATTTGCAAAGAAACTTCCATCAAAGTTACCTAAGGAGCGTAAATTCTATCAAGCCCTCGTTGACTACGCTCTCCAAAGCCCATCGCCGCGGGCTGCCAAACATGCAGTCTTCATCCTGATGGCCATTGCTGACAAGAAAGAGATGTACGCAAAGGACCTAGTTCAAAAATGTGTTTCGAAATGGAAATATGGGTCCGGAAGGTTCCTCACTAGGCTGGCAGCTCTCTCTCAGTTGAACCTCCTAGCTCCAAGGGAAGCAGACGAGGAGAGCGATGCCATAATTTCTATTGCTGTCAATCAAATACTGTTGACTAACCGATCTCCGGAAACTGATGCCGGGTATTCATGGTCTGATAGCTTGGACGACGAAACAGCAGCCAAAGATTGGGCTCTTAAAATCATCGTTAATCGTCTTCGTGCCAAGGACGGATCCGATAGCGATGACGACTTCCGTGCTCATGCCGAGCCAGTCTACAGTACTCTGAACAAACTGATAGTTGGTTCGGGCGAACTATCAAAGAAAAAAGACACACCCGCTTCACAAAAGTCCCGCTTACGGCTCCTAGCTGCCAAGTCTATCCTAAAGCTATGTGCTTCACATCGCCTTTGTGATCAATTGCTCACACCTCGAGATTTCAATGCAATCGCACTCGTAGCCCAAGACCCCATTCCGGAGGTGAGGAGCGGCTTCATCAACCAGCTGAAGAAGCAACTTGTACAAAACACTCATTTGGGTAATCGTTGGTATACGATTCCATTCCTACTCGCATTTGAACCCCAGGCTGGCTTGAAAGAGAGCACACTGACATGGCTGCGATCTCGAGCGCTGTTTTATTCTCAACAAGCAAGTGCTAAGAAAGGCGAACAGCAAACAGCCATGGAGGCCATTTTCTCGCGCCTTCTTTCTCTCCTAGCATACCACCCTGACTATCCGCCCGCCGACTTGGACGAATCTACCAGACTTGAGGACCTGACGGACTTTGCACGCTACATCCTTTTCTACCTTACTGCAGTAGCCAATGAACATAATCTCTCTTTAATATTCCACATCGCACAGCGTGTTAAGCAGACACGGGATGGTATCACCAAGTCTGACGAGATAACTACGCGTCTTCATACCCTCTCCGACCTGGCTCAAGCGACTATCCGTAAATTCGCTGATGTTTACTCCCAACAACGCAGGTTCGGTGGGGGGGCTGGCGGAGTCAACCTCCTGCAAACATACCCTGGCAAGATGGGTGTACCAAGTTCCATTTTTGCGCCCATGAGCAGCCACCGCGAGGCCCAAGAGGTTGCTGACAAGAGCTTCTTACCTGAAGACGCAGAAGATCGACTTGACCGCATTGTCCGATCCGCAATGCGGTCGAAGAGCGGTTCCTCTAACCAAAATTCTACGAAAAAGAGGAAACCGGAAAATCACGAAACAAGTCGTGATGCGAGCGCTACCAAGAAAGCGAGAAAGGAAAAGCCTACCCGTCCACGTAAATCATCCTCATCCGCTCCTGCATCGAAGGCACCCAAGCGGAAGAAGAAGAACGATGATGGTTGGTCGTCCGGTGAAGAAGCCATAGATAAAGTTGCTCCTTCCGCTCGCCGGCGCAGCAATAGAGGCACATCACGGCGCGTCAGCTATGCAGACCGTGATAGTGATGAGGACGACATGGAAATGGATGAATGGGACCAAGAGCCAAATCCGAAGCAAGGTTTAGAAGTAGCAGATGAGTCCGACAATGAGAGTGAACTGAGTGAGCCCGACAGCGATATGCTTGTGGAGGACAATCACGTAAACGAATCAAGCCATGAACCAGAAAATGATGATGATGACGATGAAAAACTTTCCGAACCTGAGCCATCCCCCCCACCCCCACCCCCGAAAGCAGCCAGGGGGAAACGATCTGAAAAACCGGCAGTCACACCAGCCACCACAACATTACCGACTCGACGATCCTCTCGTCGAGGGTAAGGGTACTATACTGCAATGATTAGCATTTGTGAAACTAGTGGGTGGGAATATGGAGAAGCGTGTGTATGTTTATTCATGTATGGTATGGATGTGGTTGTGGATATCATATCAAAACTGAGTCTATCAATTCTATTTATCTACTTTTTTGTGTTTGTTTTTTTAACATTCCTTTTGTTGGCTCTGGTTGTCATTCTTATCCCCTGTGTATCTCAGCTTTACTTTTCTCTTTTATTTTCCTTAATCCCTTCCTTGATGGAATGGATGAGTGGCGAATTCCCCTTTTGTCTTCCCCCTTTAGTCTCCAACAATCATTTCATTGCATTTTATTTCACTTCTTTTCTCCAACCCAGTTGTGTACAATTGAAATGATGCAAATAGAATGAAATGATTGAGGTGAATCTCTATACCCCCCTTTCTTTTGGTTTCCCCCCTCCCCCCTCTTCCCCCCTTTTTTTTTTTTTTTTTTTTTCATTTTCCTTTCTTTCTTATTCCTATCTTTCCATGATGCAACAGGATATCCCCTTCCGCCGCTCCTAAAATATCTTGCCATTTAAGTATTTATCAAAACCCTTTTGCCAGTTATTGAATTATACTTTGCCTTTTTCTTTTTTTTTTTTTTGGTTCTACCGGGGTTCTCTCTTAGGTCTAGTAGTGACTCTAGCTCTATGCTCTATAGTTTGATATGTTTTGGGAGACGTGATTAACAGTGGTTGTGATAAATTGTATGGGTATTGCTTGGATTGGGCATTATTGCCATTTGTATATGCTTAAATTGGCCGAAAAGATAGCTTTCCAATGTTTGGTTATTTTTTTTTTCTTTTGAGTATTGATTTCCAATAAAGTTGTTGCTTTACAAAAACTAGAGTTTCAAGGAATTTGGACTCGTGCCATTCAAGACAACGGGCTATTACTTTCCCTCTTTTCAAACAACCTATTATTTACGCCAACCATGACATAGACTCAAAATCGAAGGGGATAGACGTAGAAAAGTGTGTTTAATCCGGATGAGAAAACGGAAGAGGACAGGGCCGAGTATCAAACATTTCAATCAATAAGAGCTATAAGCTAACTCCCCGGGTTAATCTTGAAGTCGCTCAAAACAAAAACAAAAAGAGAAAAATCATGTACACCAGAACCAGAAGACCAGGGTAAGATGGTACTACCCAGTGAGGAAATGCTTGCAATAAAGGGGAGGAACCCGACAGAAATAAGGGTTAAAATTTTGCTATGCAAAAGATTTTCAGGGTAGCCATTAAGAGAGAAAGAAGAGAAGGAGAAGAGAAGGAGTATACATTGATGCAAGATAAAAATGAAAATCAAAGAAATAATGTCCTCTATCATTTCACTCATTATGAAGATGGGTTTCCTGCGGCGCTGGTGCTAGCAGCAGCACTGCTAGAAGCAGCCGCCGCCGCCGCATTTCTAAGCCTGTCTTCCACTCGTTCTTTGTGCTGTCTGTTCTTAAGATGAACTTCGAAGTTGTCCACAGTTGTAAGCGGACCAGGAGTATACAGCTTGCCCGGGCAATCATGACATCGAATACGCGGCAAGTATTGATATTTTAGTTTATGGCCAGGTTGACTATTTGCGTTCGCAACCGGAAGCATAGTTTCAGTGTCGACAGCCGTATAACGCATTACTGCTTCAAAAGAATCGTTGGGATATGAGAGTTTTAGTCGTGCGAGTCCCGCGACAAGCCAGCTTGGAGGCGGGGGCTAAATGAAAAGTAAAGATATTGGTTAGCTATCCATGCGAGTTCCATTGTTATAAAAAAAAAAAAAAAAAGAAAAAGAAAAAACATTTGGGGTAGTTCCGCCTTCGTTTCCGGGGGGCAATGGTGGTCGTTTGGTTTTTATTTATTTCTTTTTTTTTTTCCCAAAGAAAATATAATTCCTTATATTTTACTCACCCCAGAGACGCCCGGTTGAGGGGGTTGTGTAGCATCTACGGCTCCAAGATGGTGGGCTGGGCCCCGTTGGCCCGACCCTGGTATCCGGACTTGTGGTTGGGGAAGTGATGGGGGGGCTGCTTTGGGGGTGCGAACCTGTGGTGTGCCATGTTGGGATGACTGAGCTCCTGGAGCGGACCCATTGGCGGTCGAGGTCGACTTCATTCCACTTGCGAGGAACTGGCGGTATTTCTCGCGAGGAATCTTGAGAGTCACAACCAATTTATCCGGCTCTTCAGGGGAATCTTCACGGTAGACCTGTCTGCGAACTGACGCTCTAGCCTCATTGTGGGGTTCAGGGGTTGCGGATTGTCCTAGATTCGCTCTGAGAGCTGCGTGCGCAGCAGTGGCTGCCCCTCGCATTCCTCTCGTACGTGCGGTACCTTGGGCAAGATTGGGTCCAATAGCCGGAGATCCGACCATCGAGGATTCATCACTGTCCGATTCTTCTGACTCATCGGCACCATCCCTCAGACCGACGGCAGCACGACGATGACGACTAGAGCCAGATCTCTTGAATACGTTACTTTCCTCCATAGATGGGGCGGTGTTGGGGATGACAGAGGAGACGAGCAACGTGCGAATGGTTCGCTGGCGGTCTTTAAGGTCTGGCAATGCGGGGCCGCCCCGACGGTTAACGGACCGTTTCTGTCGACGTTGGTCTCTCGATATGGAAACCTCTGTCCGCTCAAGCTCTGCTTCGTTAAGTTCATATAGATAGGGGGTATATTCCTTCGCCGCCTGGAAAGGTCGGAAGGGGGAGAGAAGAGGAGATGGTAGGAAGGCCGATTTCAGGTCTGGGTCATCAATGGGACGCCCGTCAAATGGATGCGAGAGAATGTAAAGGGATTTTGTAAACAATTGTGATTGCTCCCTGATAGAATGGGCGATTGCAGTGGTAAATTCGCCGGAGAGGGAAAGTTCATCAGTCATCCGTGCGGCGAATTCCTCAGGGCTGTTAAGAGGATCGTTGATATCCCATTCAAATTGGTCAATCAGCGTATTTTGACCAATTGTGATGTTTAATTTTACTAGGATGCGCATTTCATCATTTTTATATGCACTGTATGGAAGGTGAGGATCGAGCGGCTCTTCTTCCATATGAACCTGGGGATAGTAATCGCATAGTTGCTCCTGAATGCTCTGTGAGATCATCTTTACGAGAGGGGCGCATGACTCCAGCGTAAGTCCCATATCCTCCACAAGCTTTTCGGCAAATAAATCGGGAGAGACAACGCGATCATGAAGATTCCACGTGAAAGTGTCTCGAATTTTGATCTTCTCCCAGTCGATATCCAACCGTATAGGCACCAAGTCCTCAATTTGCTCGTTCTGAGTTTTCAGATCTTTCCTCGAAACTCGCAGTTCTCTAGTTCGTCGATTGCCTGGCCGACGCCGGTTGGCAGGATAGAGCAACTGTGGGTGTTGATTGCGCAAATCAGTGCGGGCATTTCCGAATCCTTCATAGCCGACACCATAGAGAGCGGCAGGGTTCATATGATTCTCGCGCCGTAGAGCAATGTAATAGTCGCGTTCCGCACGTTTCTCCTGCTGCAGTTGTTGTGTTGGATTATGCCATGCGACTAGGGCTGAATGTCGGAACTCCCGATTGACGTACTCCTCTACCAAGATTTTATCAATGGGGGTTTCGCGAACTCGAACCGGTAAGCCTTCCGCGGGAGATGACGGTCGGATCAAGGCGCCATCTCGCGACCGCTTCTTGCTGGAAGCAAGTCCATTGGCATTATTGGTTTGTGATCCTGGAGATATATTGCCGTTTGACGCGTCATGGCTGGATTCAGCCCGAGGCAACGACACACCCGATGCAGCTAAAACAGCTCGCGCGTTTTGTTTCCCTTCTGCGATAGCATCAGGGCCATTTGTTCCTTGGTCCGTCAAAAGTCCCGAGGCGACCTCGTTATCAAAGTCTGTTGATGTATCGGGCATCCCGGAGCCGCTATGAATTCCATCCGACGAAGGGTCGGCGGTGAAATGCCCGGGATGAGAGAAATCGGGGAATGGCATAGTTAGGTATGGATGGAGTCAAGTTGTCCTCGAGTCTTCTTCCTCCGAAGTCAGGAGCAAAGTTCACTTGCACACCGTAATTAAGAATATTTAACCGGAGAAGGTATGAGGTGCAGGCAGTTTTTACGACAGCATCCTTTTGGGAAGACGGATCTGGGACGGTGACGGGAAAGTTAGTCTTTCACAACACACTGTGCTACATAAGCTTGATTGATAAGACGCGACGGCGCACCAGAACTAAAGTCGCGATGCGTCACCAAGGATAGCAATGGGGGCGGCATGTCGCAAGATTCGCCACCAGGAGGTCGCCATCTCAACATCTGGCTTTGGGGGGAGGGGGGAGGAAACCGAGCAGAGCAAAGCCACGTCGAGAGGGAAAGAATTGCCCATGGAGGGGGAAACATACCAGATCAAAGACAAATCCGGGCGAGCAATAAAGGATGGCAGAAGCGAATAATAATACTAACCGCCAATAATAATGAGAATAATAACGACGCCAGAGCAGAAGGGTTCCAAGCAGAACGAAGCACTGGATGGGTCTGCGTGCCGGTCTGGGTCTTTCGTGAGAAGCAGCGCCCGGAGAAGAACGGCTAATCAGCTGATGGCGCACCGGGGAACGTATCACAGCGCGTCTTCTGGGGCCCGTACTTTTTCCCCTTTATTATCCTTCTTGGATATTAGGGAATCTCCCTGTCGATGGAGGAACTTACTTTTCCGAACTCCGGATCTCGCTTCCTTTGATAGGATGTTGGGGTTGCAAAAGTTAAACCACAACTTCGAAAAACGCGGGCAAAATTAAGGGAGAGAAGAAAAAGAGAGTGAAAAGGGAGAAGCGAAAGAGAGAGAGAGACTGAAAAGCAGCCGAGCGGGCAGAATAGCCGTTACAAGCGGTTTCCGTCCAGGGAACAAAGGGCATCAAGGGAAAGGCTGGGGGAGAGCAAGCAAGCAGCACGGAGGAGAGCTCTCCTCCTGAGCAACTATTTATCGCCTTTCTGGGAGCATTTTGAAGCTATACAGATCCTTTTTTTCGCTCCTCTTCCTCTCATGCGATCTCCAGCTTCCTTACAAGCGTTACTGTATGAAGTTGGTAAAACGGCACCTCGTTTGGTATTGTATCAATAGATTTCTTACCAGCTATTCTCAAACTTCTGGTCATGTGGCCGTGACTTTCCCTAATAAAGCAATCTACATCCACGCTAGTCCGCTTCTGGGAGCTTGGCATGACGAGGCCATTTCTTACACTTGTGGATATTCCAATATTTCCCCCCTGTAAGGTAGGTATGATGGGAACAACGAATGTTGTTAGGTTCTTCCGCTGCTCAATCGTACGCGGACGACAAAGTAATTACAAGCAGGACTTCAGCCTGATATTATTCGACATATTCAAATATGAGGCTTGTTTTGACATACGCCTCGGCTATAATTTCCATCATTGGCTTACGTTGCCACCCCTCCTAGGTGTGTAAATTAACATCGACCACAACCGCCCGATGGTCCGAGTTCATGACCCCGTCATCAAACTGGTTTGCCAGCACGGCATATCCTTCAACTTCCCATGGAATATGGCTAGCGCGAGTGCCCCTGTCAGGCAATGATCCCAGCAGAATGTAATCAATCCGTTTAGGTTTCGGCCCATTATTATTAAATCCTGTCCAAGTAGCAGTGTTCCCGTAGTGCTTTGCGAAGTCTAAACGCTTCGCAGCATCAACAAATGGGGACTGAGACCCCGTCAACACAGAGTAAGCTTCCTGGTGCTCTTGACTGTTGAAGTCACCTGCTAGGAAAACACCAGACAATTGATTTCCGAACGGCCCATTTTGGTACTCGCTGACTTTTCGAATTATCATGTGAGCGGCTTCAAGCCGCGAGTGAGACCCCTGGTCATCCAAATGGGTGTTCATCGCTAGAACAGTTTGACGGCTCACATGGTGCGTAAATAATCCAATGGTCACAATGCGGATAGAAGCTGCATCCCAGCCTTTGGAAGGAACGTCTGGTGTCTCGGAGAGCCAAACGGTTTCCCAGCGTCGAAGTTCCCAGACCGAGGGTTGGTAGAAGATAGGCGAATATTCTCCAGCCTGATGGCCATCATCTCGGCCAATGCCAATGTACGCCCATGCTCCACTCTCTGCTGTACTTGTAGAAGATTCAGGAGCTGGATGACCTGTGTTCAACCCCGAGAGAACATCAATAAGCTGATTATGCAGAACCTCCTGTAAGCATATAAAGGCATCCTGGTTACGAGTCGTGTAGCATAGCTCATTAATAAGACCTTGGGCACGCTTATCCCACGGTTGTTCGCCTTCAAACAAGGACGATGTTGCGTAACGAATGTTGTGTGTTAAGACACGTATTGGAGTGCCAGCAGGTGGGACCTTCATCTTCGACTGAATCAATTTATCGATAAATCGCTGGAAATTCTCTAGAGCCTTAACTTTCTGAGACGGCCGAGAAACCACAGGAGGGAGAATGGGAGTTATTTTGCCTCTATGACGGATGTCACATTGTCCCGTGATTACTGGACAAATGGTTCCTCATCCGGACAACTTCCTTGTAGCTAACATTACTCATGTTGCAATCTGTAGATTTGTATTCAATTATTCTCATCTCATTTGTATTTATTGACATGATTCTACATCTAATAAAAATCGGTGAGGAAGCCAAAGATAAAGGGATGAGAGTTCCACCGGACGGAACTATATATTTGTGTGAGTTCACTTACTACCTGGGAATCGAAAATGAGTACAACGAAGAATATGGAACCAACCACCCTTTCTAGAGTTTCTCCACTACAATTTCATATATTTAAGCAAGAAGCATCAGCATATATATAAATAAGAGATATGATAAGAACTGCAAGCCTGAATACAAATCAGTAAAACTTTTATTTTTGGGGTTCGAGTAGGACATTGCAGTCGTGAAATTCTTGTTTGGTATAGAATTTCTGAATTTCAATGCAGCTCACGGCGCTAAAGTTGTAAAGATTAATACTATATTGTGTAAACATGCCTTGCGTATGTTCCGGTGAACATGTACTGATAATGGCGAGGCTCTTACATAAAGCCACCCTCAACCCCCAGGATATCAATGCCAGCATCGGGGCAATTGCGACGTTAGAATAGTCCATTATTTGTTGTATATATTTCTTTGTTGAGAGCCATGATAAACACACTGCTATGGGATCAATAGCATGTTGGCATGAGGATAGAGAGAGGCCCTGGAAAAGGATATAGCATTGAAGGTAGAATCTACTTCCCTACCTAGGAACTTGTTATGGCAAAAGGCAATGTCATAGTATTTTATACCACTGACAAAGACATGAAAAAAAGAAAAGAAGAAGAGGAAGATTTTCGTGGCCTTAAACTGCAGATCAGCTACAGCCCCAAGTTACATTGTACAGTAAATACACATCATAAACAACTGGGGCTGGATTTCTCCGGGCACGTGTGAATTAAAAGAGATTATTTACTAGGATTCTGATTTCGATTCACAGGGAGTTGGACGAATAAATGTTGTTTGTTCTGGGGTCATAATTGCTTATGTTGAGTCGGGGATATGAATTACTCATAGGACAATCCAAGTTCCGGTGCCCGAAGGAAATGAAAGAGTGCACAGGATACCCTAAGTGATCAGCCTGCATGAGAAAAAGAAAAGCTCTGGAGTAGTACATGAAGATTCATATGTGCAACTGCACTCCCTTATGATATTTTATGATCTTAGCTGTGATTGTTATGGTTGGTGTTGCCTCTGCTCTATGGACTAAATGGGCAGGAAATTTAATTGGTCGGTCCTTTCTTAAAAACCATCTCTCAAGAGTACTCAAATTCCTGTATATTTGGACCGGAGCGAGTCGCTAAAGAGCTAAAGGGATCAATGTCAAAATCACTAGGAAAGCTATGGCGACTCGGTTCTCCATTATTGTTGCAATATTCCGTTACAAAAGCCTCCAAAGGTAGAGAGTATGTATGGATGGGATCCAAGGGACCTTGTAACTAGGAAGTATGTATAAAGGTGCTTGGATCTCGAATAATTATTTTGAAAATATCTGAAGAAATATTCTCTACTATTGTCCACGTCGAGCCATTCCTAGTTTGTTTATTGTTTCTTTTGAACTCAATGATGTCATCGTCAGCCCAACCAATTTGCTAAGGTAGGTAACGTAGCTTATTGCTCAGAGCTTTTCTTTTTTCCCTTTAGGTTTGAGTCATAGTCTCGAAAATAATCATCCTAGTAGGCTAGTAGAGACTCGAAAAGTGTGGGTTTTTATTGAATAGCTTTGCTCGGGCTCATCTCATCTAAAGGAGGACGGTATTCTTGAGTTTTGAGGTGGGAGGAGGGGTTAATGTTTATGTTTCAATTAATCATACACCAGGTAATAATCATGACAATAAGAGGAAAAAAAAAAAAAAAGGAAAAAAGATGGCTGGCGGTCAGAGCTGGTAACAGACGGTAACTGCCATACCAAACCCTACCCAAAACCAAAGAAACGCTCTCCCCACCAGCGTAAAGTATGACACACAGGGCAAAAACAGCCCCGCTATAGTTGTAATGCGTAATACATCGTCGTCAAGTGCACACGACTTGAAGTGAGTTTCTCCAGCTCCATCGTAGTTTGCTTCCTCTTGTTCCCCCTCCCTTCTGCTCCGCACGACTACTAAATTTGACTGTTGCTTTCCTCGAATCGGTGCGAGGATCACATATCTATTTAACAATGGCCGAGACTCAGACCCCCGAGGTTGGTAAGTGTTGACGCTCAATGCCGTACCCCTCCTCACTCCCTCCAATTTGAAAAAGCTCCCGCGTTTGTGGGTTTTCCGCTTGCTTTGTCGTCATGGCCTAGCCTGAAATGAGATGCGCCGATGGCAGCCAGAGGGCTCTATGGAGCAAATTCGTTGACGGAAATGCTTTGACCTACGATTCGGATGCTCTTGGATACTTGCTTGTCGTTAATTACTTTGATTGTAGCTAACCATACCTTGGGTCTCTGCTAGACTATACCCTCAACAACCCCGATACTCTCACCAAGTATAAGACTGCTGCTACTATCTCGCACAAGGTTCTCGAAGCTGTCTCAGGTGCGTTTCTAGTCAAGTCATATCCCAACTTGCACAATTTCGAATCTAATGTCAAATGTCTAGCACTATGTGTTGAGGGAGCCAAGATCGTGGAGCTTTGCCAGCAAGGTGACAAGCTCTTGGAAGAAGAGCTCGCTAAGGTTTACAAGGGAAAGAAGATTTCCAAGGGTGCGTCATTACTCTTATCCGTGCCCTCACCTGCTCTTGCATTAACATGACCCCATTGCAAAGGAATCGGTCACCCAACAACGGTCTCACCTAGCACCCATGTGACCCCATACACCCCATTGGTATCGGATGCCCAGGAAGCGGAGACTGCTCTCAAGGCTGGCGAGGTTGCCAAGATTCAGCTTGGTGCCCAGATCGATGGTTTCGGAACCATTGTCTGCGACATGGTCGTTGTCGGCGCCTCGGAAGTGACTGGTCGCGAGGCTGATCTCATCCACGCCACTTACTATGCAAACGAGCTGCTTTTGAGACTCATGGTCCCCCCAGGACTTCTTGCTACCGGATCTGATGAAGAGAAAAAGAAGGCTGCTGCAGAGAAGCCCCCTACCCAGGCCCGAATCACCCAGCTCATCGAGAAGGTCGCTAAGATCTATGATTGCAATGTGGTTGAAAACACCACTAGCTGGCTGTTTGAGCGCAACGAGATTGAAGCTGAGAAGAAGATCATCATCTCCCCTGGATCTGGCGTCAAGGGTGAGGGTGTTCCTGATGTTGGTGAAGTCTGGGGTGTGGAGGTTGGCCTCTCCCTTGGATCTGGAAAGGTGAAGACTCTACCTCTTCGCTCAACCTTGCACCGCCGCACCACTACTACATACCAGCTTAAGCGACCCAGCTCGAGACAGACTCTATCCGAGGTCGTCAAGAAGTTCGGACAATTTCCCTTCAGTTTGCGACAACTGGATGATGAGAAGTCCGCGAAGGTTGGTGTTGTTGAGTGTGTTCGCGGAGGTGTCTTGAGGCAGTATGAGCCTGCTGGTGACGCCGACAACTTGCCAGTTTCCCGACTGTTGACCACTATTGGTAAGCGCTGATTTAATATCCCGCAAGATACCGATGCTTGCCTGCCTAGACACCTTTACTAACCGCACCTATAGCGATTACCAAGAACGGTGTCACCAGACTCGCCGCACCAGCTACCCCCGACTTTACCAAGATCAGGTCGGACAAGAAGATCGAGGACGAGGAAATCCTCAAGATCCTGGAGCGCCCACTGTCCAAGTCTACTGGATCTAAGAAGAACAAGAATAAGAAGAAGAAGACTAAGAAGACTGACGCTGCCGAGGAATCTGACGATGAGTAGGCGTGTCGTCTGAGAAGACCGACTCTGTTTAACTACCGGACCATTGCATGGTCTCGCTTCGACCTTTGTCTGGTGACATTTTCGGTGGCCTTGATTTAGACACGTTTCTGGCAGCAGCCAGCCATGGGCCCCCCTTTTTTTTCCTTCTTCCTTCCGAGGACATTCTTACTGGAACAGTGTAAATGCACTCTTCCTTTCCATCATGTCCTTATGAAATTATTGTCACATAATCACTTGAAAGGATGAAGGTCACATGGAAGTCGCATATATGAAAAGTAGCAAAGAGGGGAGAAAAAAAAAAAAATTCAAGTTTTGATTACGACATGGCTGAATCACCCGACCCTTTATAGTCTTCTTCAAAATATTATTGTAAGCTATTTTCGCTGTTGGAAAGTACCCCTTTTACGAATGAAATTTGGAAGTGAAGATTGTGAGGATGAAAAATTTCAGGGGGCGAGGCATGCCAAACCCCTGTCAGCCATTCATGTCCGTAACCGTTGGGTAGGAGGGTGTCCCCTTTCCTTTGACTCCGATCTGACATTTTGGTGAAATCTTATCTCCACCGAAACCAATTTTTGATGGTGATTTCCCTAGATATACTATTTCTCTAGTGTCTAGTGTCTGCTTCTCTACTTGTAAAGTCCCTACTGGTTGCTATTGTGAGGTATTTTTTTTTTCTGTCGGGGAATCTTGTCTTGATGTAATCGATGAAGGTTTCGTCCGTCATTGCCACATTTACCCCTATCTAGACAGAGAATTAGCTCCTCATGCTTAAATTTACACCAGGACCAAAATTGAATGGTAGTCAGCTATTGAGTTACTTCGTAGCCTTGTGAAGCCGAAAAAGCCGCTATATCGAAGGGCCCGTTAGGCGATGGCAAATCTCGAAACGTAAGAAATAGTGGGCATCGAGAAGCTTCCCTCAGTCCTAAATGAATGGACTCATTCATCCCTAGTAGGAATCCAACATATATGTGTTGTTCCCAAGTGTGTTGTGCTATCTGATGCTGTGGACAAATGTGGTTTGGGAGTGGGCCATTAGAAGGCCCGTCTGCTGCCTCTTCACATCCTCCTCCGTTATCCTCCTTCCCTCCCCCTCTCCACCGAACAACTTTTCCTTTGAGGCCATCACATCGGCAGAAATATAATAAAAAACTGGGCTCTGTTTGTTGCTTCCTTTGCTACTGGGAATTTCCGGTCTCCGTCCTCCACTTCATTTGCCTCATTGCAGAGTATTCCTGCTTGGAGCACACACGACCCCCAAAGAAAGTGGCTGCACTTGGGTTTCACCCCCCATCTCCCACCAAAAAGTCATTCCATCATCAATGAGTATATGACACTCTATTCAACTATATAGGTGTGAAGCACTTTTAAGCCCTGTGTTTCCACTCTTCTTGCAAGTCTAGAGTAACGCATTGATTCTGGGGCATCAGCTTTTGGACCTTGCCCCTGCGTTCGTCCGCCTGATACAACTGCTACTGAGAGCATTTACTTATCGCATCTACTGCATTCACTGGGTAAACTCACCAGTAACACAGAACTGGATTTTCCCAAGTGTTAAAACTCTCTTGGTCTTCTTCATATCTTTCCCTTTCAACCTCTCTCTATCTAACTCCCTTCTTTCTTCGCCCCACCAACATTTCTCAACATTACACCCTTCTTATCTCTACCTTGCTATTTTTGCTACTGGGAATTCATCAATCTGGAAAGAGATAGTACCTTAATTCCAGCAAGATCCTTGGATCGTTTGTCTTATAGCTTGAATTTACACGGCATCAGTTGCCAATCTGTCCGCAAAGCTGGCTTCCTAGGTAGCAAGGAAAACTTCACGGTGCCTATCCCTTTTCAAAAGATTTCTGGGATACAGAAGTTATATTCTAACTGTCTCTGCCTGGTAAGCTGTTTGCTTTGTCCATTTGATAAGCTATCATCCTTGTGTTCATTTCTCGTATGCGATTTGGGGCTTCCCTAGCCTTGCTTCGTAAGGAGCTTGCTAAACTATCATTCATTTTGCCTGTCCATTTCTTAGCTTAGGGAGTATTTTATTTGGCTTAACTGTCTGTTTTCATTTGTGGATGCTCCCTTTAAGCCGGCCGTCAAGGCTTATAACAAGTTTTGTAAAGGCTATACTAACCGTGAAGAAGAGCCAAGTTCCCCCTAGTGAAGAAGTCACTCTCAGAGAAAGTGCTCTAGTAGCCTTCAAGATTCTCCAATATCTGAGAGCTAACAATCCAATTGTATTCGCTTTTTTCCGGCCTTTTCCCATCGCCTTCTCTCATTTGGGTACAAAGCTCCGAGAGGGAGCGCTATCAGGTGAGAACACTTCTCATCAATTCAATCAAAATTAGAACACTTTGTCTACTTTTTTATCCGTTAGAATTTCATTTTTAACTTTCTGCTGCTTATATTCAGGTGTGAAGGCGTCGTGGTGGTGACAACCTCCGCGGTAACCCCCTAGGAAGCGTGATTGGGGCTTGGTCCTCGAAAACTCCCGTTCCTGCAACTCCGCAATCTTTCTTCCTTCAACCGCGCGGGCTGGCCACGATTCCAACCAGCCACGCCGGGCACGGTTGCTGTTTGCTTTGGAGCTTATTGACCAGTATGAATTTTGACATGATTTACAAATCAATAAATAAAAATTTGTGTACCTGAATGCTAATCTTATGCGGCGCAGGTGTTGCGACTCTGCCCTGCCTTCATGACAATGGCTCCGAACCTCCGCTCGTCGTCTCACGCCAGGTCTAACACCTCCCGGCCATCAACGCCACTTGAAGCGCCGATGACAGCAAGCGTGGCATCCTCGTTTACAGAATCTACACGACCTCGAAAACAGCGAAGAACAGGCAGGAGTTCTCGTGTAGCAACCGATCCATTGGATCTACAAACCGAAGGCCAATCGCAGTTGGAAGAGGAGGAATCGAGGCTAGCCGGTGGCATCATTGAATTGCAACCGCCCAAAAAAGATATGGAGTGGACTGAGCCTCCCATTAGAGCGCCGGCCCCAAGTTATACGGACACTCCATGGTCAGGAGTATCAAGCGAGAGAAATCCAGTGCTCGCCAGCATGCGCCCTCTTGGAACGATGCCAACCAATGCGGACCTACGTAAAGCAGGGCTAGTACCGTCCAAACCGAGTACTCCAAATATTATTGCCAAAAAAGAACTCCTGTTTGCGCCCTACGATGGCGCCAACGACGATAAGCCTTTAACCCCCTTAACCCCTGCCGAAGAACTCCCTGACCCAACTCCTCTCCGTCCAAAGGCCGAGGAAGATTTAGCCGCATTTACAGTGCTGCCTGTGCCTAATTCTACAGATGTTGATGTTGAAAAGCTTAGAACTGCCGTTGAAAATGCTCTTCGCCTAGCGTCAGAGACCGATAACCGCCCAGTTATCCGCGGGTTGATTCGCCTATGGGAAAAGTGTGGCAAAGATCCATTTGCATTGTCTATTTTGGAGGGTATATGCCAGGAAAACCCCGGTCCCCGTGAGAAGTCTGCGTTTCAAACTGTGATGCGAAGTGCCTGGAAAGAAGTGCGATCAGAACAGGGTGCTGAGCAGGAGACAACTATCGTACCAACGATCGTGCGCACTCATTCAGATAGCAGTGCGTCCTCCTTATCTTCTGCAAAATCGCTTGATGTTGAGACACTCCCATTGGGGGTTACATCAGGAGCATCAAACTCTCGTTCACGCAAAGGGAATCAAGCCAAAGGCCTTGCGCTTGGGGCGAAAGAGAATGATGCTTCCACCCTTCCGGTTATCAATTCGGACCTTCAACCAATGCAAGGACTCGAAGAACCCGAATCCTCAACTGAGCAGATGTTGCCTAAGCGTACCCGTCTAAGGAAGTCTTTGCCGAGAATTGTTGCTTCTGAAAGTAGACTTCGCTCCTCACTCGCTTCAAACCCCCCTTCCGACCTCTCTTCACCAGCCCCTATCACAACAATGGGCTCTTTTACTTCCTCAAGTGGATCTATTAGAAATCGTCGAGAACGGTCGGAGAGTGTCGCAAGTAGCGAGGCGGAGGACAATAGGCGTTTGACCCCTTCATTGTCGTAAGCTCCTTCCGCTTCCCCCAATTTCCCCCCCCCCCTGACTTACCCAAAGCCATAACACTAATTTGGAGTAGTGACAATTCACGTCCTGAAAACAATGACTTTTGCCACAACTGCAACGGTAGTGGACAATTGTTGTGCTGCGATGGCTGCGTGAACTCTTTCCACTTTTCTTGTCTGAATCCACCCCTGGATCCTGCTAATCCACCAGAGGGAGATTGGTACTGTCCAAGATGCTCCGTATCTAGACCAATGGATAGACTCCTTGGACTTGTCGATCAAGTTGCTCGAAAGGAATTTGCCTTACCAGCTCGCATTCGGGACTACTTCACTGGTGTTCGTACTTCTGAAGATGGGAAGTATGAAGATATTGCCCCCTTTCCTAGAATCAACCCTCGTGGTGGACGAGGAAACCGGAACGGCCGTTATGACGACCCATACCTATTGCGATTGATGGATTCCAAAGGTAACCTCATTTTCTGCACTGGGTGTGGGCGCACTACCAACGGACGTTTTCCTATCATCCAGTGTGATTACTGCCCGTGCTCCTGGCATCTGGACTGTCTTGATCCACCATTGGCCCATCCACCTCACCAGCGACAGGGGAGTGACCGCCAACGAGAAAACTGGATGTGTCCAAACCATGTCTATCACGACCTATTCTACGTTGTCAAAGACGAGCAAGGCTACGACGCCGAGAAGCGCATTCGCCGCCCAAAAGGCCCTCGTCTAGTGGATGTTGAGATTCTCCCTGAGGAATCTGAGTCGGAGGAGCTTGAGGAGCAAGAAGAG
Organism: Aspergillus haitiensis; assembly: GCA_027569155.1. Taxonomy (NCBI): domain Eukaryota; kingdom Fungi; phylum Ascomycota; class Eurotiomycetes; order Eurotiales; family Aspergillaceae; genus Aspergillus; species Aspergillus haitiensis. The sequence goes on along the minus strand of JAPDEO010000079.1, from coordinate 58,283 downwards.
GAAGGCGTTCTGTATCGAGTTTCTGAAAGGGGTGTCAAGCTCAGTTTCATTGAGCGCGTCAAAAGGTTAGTAAGGTTGTCACCCCATTTTTTAGTGTACCTTTGTTTTTTTTATCTTTTTTTCTCTTAACAGTTTGAGTAGAGAAAATTTGGAAGTCGAGATGAAAAAAGATGCAGCCGAAAAATATTTCGCATATGCGAAGACGCAGCTTGATGAGCTTATGCACAAGGCACGCGCATTTTATGCATCCCAGAAGCCCATGATAGAACAGGAGGATACAACAACTGCAATCTTGAATTCTCGGTCTGTTGCGGAGCGGGAAGCTGCTGCTAACCTCATCGAGTTCGCCCAAACTCACCAGCTCTCATCGAGAGTTGAAAACGGCCGAATCAGTCTATTGATCGATCAGTTAAAAGCAAGTGCGCCCAAGAATCTACCATCAGCAGAAACCGAAATTGCTTCCTTGCGCACTCTCCAGGAGCTCATTGAGCAACGTATCAAAGTTTTGAATGTTACGAACTCCCAATCCCCTGGCGCTCAGCCTTTAGCTTCGAACGAACAGATTGAACAGATTTAATTTTTTTCTAAAAAAAGAGGGGGGATGATTGAAACAGACACAAAAAAGCAAAAAATTACCAGCAAAAAAAAAGAATGGGAGGGGAAATAACACTTATGCTTAAATACAAACGTTGAATAAGTGGGTGGCTGAGCTGCGCTCCTCTTTTCTCATAATCGTCGACCTCTAGACTTTGGTCATTTTCATGATGAACGCTTTACCAATTACTGATGGATGGGGCTGTGAATCCCTCCTTTCGTTTAATTTCGGCTTTAATGTTATCTGGCGCATGGAGAAAGCATGGGCATTTTCAAGCGTGTTAATTGTTGCATGAGATCCAGCTGAAGGCTGTGAAATCTCCTCTATGGCTTTTCTACCTTTTTTCACCCACTAACACCTTTGGTTCAGTCCTCTTAACTCGTCACTTTTCACTTCACTTTTTATTCCGTCGATATGGCCCCATAATCGCTTAGGGCGAAATGGGACGTAGTGGGACTGGTTGCTTGTATTACTGAAACGACATGGACTCGCATGTATCATATTCTATTTTATTGCCTTTTTCTTTATTTAGAATCCAGTCTATTCAAATCATTCCGATACTACATCCCCCAATCCATTCCTCACATATGAACTTGAATTCTGCATCATACAAAAATACAAGACAACAAGATTGCCCGACAATTGGTTTAATCTTATCTTGTGAGGATTGGAATAACTTCGTACGCAAAGGAACAACCTATTCATTTATAAATTACTAGTATTGCTCATGAAAAAAAGAAAAAAAAATACTCTAAGAGGGGTTGGGTGTACGGAAACCCCTTTTGTTATAATGATCGTCTACCTTCAAACAGAAAAAAAATTGAGTAAACAGCAAAAATAAAAAATGGTTAAAAAACTTTTTAAGTTTTTATCTAGGTAAGTGTACACGTAGAAGAGGGAAAATTGACTTATATAAATGCCGAAACCACTGCTAATAGGAACTTCAAACTGGATACGGGTGAGATGACAATTGGTATTAAGGACCAAAATGAAATTAGGAAACAAAAAAGAAAGGAACAGGAAATAGGAGATCAATCATGTCTACCGTAAAGTCGTGGATATAGATAGATTTTTTTAAAAAAGAATTTCAGAGGAATTTCTTGGGCATATTTGCACGACGGCGCTTGTAGATAACATATGAACCCGCGAGGAGCACCTGGAAGGCAATGATGAGGAAGATGAAGAATCCCATGCGAGGAGTTGAAGATGAGATGACTATTTTCTATGTGTCAGTTGATCGAAGAAATAATGGCGAGGTATTTTGTCGGGATCTTACCACCGAGGAGATTTTCAGTCATACTCAGGTGCGAGGATCTAAGAGACTCTTGTAGTTGGCTGAACTGGCTGCGGTAATCTTTACCTTCTAGGTCGCGCTGAATCGCTAGCATTGTCTGTTCAATCTTTGAAAGACGGGCATCTAGAATGGCCAGTTGGTCCTTGGTGACTAGTTTCTGGATAAGTTCTGCCTGTCGATTGTCAGCTTTTGTGCCTTGGTTGCCGATTTCGCGGATGAGGTTATTCGTGGCGTGGTTGACAAGTTGAATGCGGCTTCCCAGGTCTACAAATTGCTCCTTGATTGAACGACTGTCTTCAGGGTTTGTTCCTGCCGGCTTTGAGGAATCGCTTTCATCCTGGCCTGAGAGTGGCTGTTGGTTCTGTTGCTGTTGTTGCTGTTGTTGCTGCTGTTGCTGCTGTTGCTGTTGCTTTACTGGAGCACCCTTTTGCGCTCCAGATTGGGCAGATGTTGTGACGATTTTGAAGATCTCGAAGGAGTCAGGGTTCTCTGGAGTTGCTGCAGTCAAGCCAACAGTGTTGCCAGCTGGGAGAGACACCTAGACCATTTTCTTGTAAGAATGCGATTTTAAAGTAGAACAAAAACGATGCGACGGACCTTGTCTGTAGAAAAACATGGCCTGTCATCTACTGTAACCTCAAAGACGGCATTGGTGTGCTTGACACGAACAACCGATGCTCGTCCAAGATTGCGGTAAGAGTAGTCGCAGTGTCCGAACGCCAAGCTGTCCACACTTGTATGGCTCTTGTAATCCGTTGTACCATCGTTGAGAAATCCTCTAATACTTCCACCCTACATAAAAGTTAATTGGGGAGTTTTTATGGGGGCTTGAGCTCACTCACTCTTCCGCTATGGGTGTCGATTATGAGGGCAAATCCATCGAAGGGTCCAGTGGTATAAATGCTAGAGGAGCCGACTTTGTCCTTTCCATCTTTAACATACCATAGCTGGAGGTTACCTCCAGCTCTCTCCACTCCCGTTGCCCGGAATTGGAGCTCCATTGTCCATTCAGACTCAGAAAGGCTATGTTGACTTAGTCCAAGTTTGAACCCCAATAGAAAACGTTAGATAACCTGAATTATAAACTTACGGCGTTTGTGACCAGACATATCCTCGTGTATTCCCTGGATATGGGGGAGTAATAATGAGCTTATTAGAGAGCTACTGTGTGTTAGCGTTTCACCAGCAACAGACAACAAGGTCATCCAATGCTTGGAAAATGAAGGCATACAATCTGAGGGAAATGGCCTTCTCCTCCAAGGTCCCATCCCGGGATACCTTCACGGCTTGGAGCTACCCTATATGGAAGATTAGATGGCCCGCAACAATGCAAGTTAAAAGAGGAATGGGAGGGAAGAATTGTGTCATTACATATTGCCATGGCCAAAACTTGAACTTTCAATGACCGACTGTGCTGCAGTCACAGCGGACAAAAATAGGAGGGACGTTGGGATCTTCATATTGTCTATACAATGAAGACGCTCAAGCTTGCTACGGGGTTGGGAAAATTGAAAAAAAAAAAAAAAAAAAAAAAAAAAAAAAAAAAAAAGGAGAAAGAAAGAAAGAGTTCGGGGATAATGACAGGTATAGGGAGGAGGGATAAGATATCAAATTAATTGGCCAAGTTGTGGGGTCAGTTGAAGAAGGAACCGGTGTAATCCTACTAGGCTTGTTGAGTGCCTTATACCTAGTATGATGAATATACAAGGTCACGAGTCCGATGAAGCTCGCCGATTTAGCAAAGCAGAAACAACACGAGTAGTGGTCCACCCAACCACAATTGCAATCACACAAAGACGAAGCTCACGCACAATAGACACTGTGGCAGGGGAAAAATCGACAGAATGGCGAATATCAAGGGCGGAGAGAACAACAGAATGGCGGACACCCACGTCTGAGGCGAGATCCATGAGGCACAGCTTCAGGTTGCTTCGCGCTCTGATCGATCGTAATTCGTGGATCCTCGAAGGACACACTGGCCTCTTTGTGGTTGGCTCGATGCACAGTCACGTGAACACGCATCTCCCGGACCTTCGGGCCGCCTTGCACTGCAAACGCTCGCTAACGATGAGGAGGAGACGGAGCTTGATCGTGCAAGCAGAGACTTCTTTCGGATGCGCCCCAATCGTTGAAATTGCGTCCGATATGCTTGATAGGCTGTTCCAATGGTCGAGTTGTACCCCTCTCTAACCCAATGCGCCATTGTCGCAACGGCTTTCAAAATTCTCCTTTTCCCCGCTTAGTATGTTTGTTCCCCAAACCAATCTAGATAGGGTAAAAAATGGGAAAAAAAGGAAGGAAGAAAAGAAAAGGGAAAAGAAAGAAAAAGAGAAAAAAGAAAGAAAGATAAAGGTAGAATTACACTGCTAGAGGTGCTAATACTCAGTCGTTCACTACAGCAAATCCACCGACTTTGAAGTTCATCGGAATTGGTTAGCAATTACACATTCGTTGCCCGTTAAAGAATGGTACTATGAGGTATCTTCCTTCTCTCCTCCAACTTACTCTTGGAATATGGCATAACTAACTTCAATCATTGTTCAGAAAACGTCGGAATGGACGCTAGATTATCCTCCATTTTTCGCCGCATTCGAGTGGGTGCTCTCTCAGTTCGCAAATTATGCGGACCCCGCCATGCTGCTCGTACAGAATCTCAATTACGATTCCTGGCAAACTGTCTACTTCCAGCGGGCCACAGTCATCATAACAGAGCTTGTTCTTCTCTATGCCTTGAATAGGTAAAATTCTCTCCTATGTTCTATCCGTCTCAACTGCAGCTGATGAAGGGATTGGTAGATATGTCAATTCCGTGCCAACACCCAACAAGCATCTTGCCCATGCTGCCAGCCTTTCCATCTTCTTGTCCCCCGGACTACTTATTATCGACCATATTCATTTCCAGTATAATGGCTTTCTCTATGGCATTCTTATCTTGTCAATCGTTTGGGCCCGAAAGCAGTCGACTCTTCTCTACAGTGGTATCTCTTTCGCCGTCCTTCTTTGCCTGAAACACATCTATCTCTACCTTTCTCTCGCCTATTTCGTATACTTGCTACGTGCCTACTGCCTAGACCCTAAGTCTGTCTTTCGGCCTAGATTTGGTAATGCGCTCAAACTAGGCTTGAGTGTTCTTACGGTGTTTGGGCTATCATTCGGTCCCTTTGCATCCTGGGGTCAGTTACTTCAACTAAAGGACAGGCTATTTCCGTTTTCTCGAGGACTCTGCCATGCGTACTGGGCCCCGAATATCTGGGCAATGTACTCATTTATGGACCGTGTTTTGATTCCATGTACTGTCATCCCCTCCCAGTTTTTTATCTTACTATTCTCATCTGACCTCCACAGTCGCTCCAAGATTAGGACTCTCAATCAACCAAGATGCTCTAAATAGTGTCACTCGTGGGCTTGTTGGCGACACATCTTTCGCAATTCTCCCTGAGATATCTAAAGAATACACCTTTGCCTCAACCCTTGTTTTCCAACTAGTGTGTCTCCCTCCCAGCTTTCCTTTCCCCTCTAGGTACTCATTCTTGCTTCGCGCAGCTCCCATTGATCAAGCTCTGGTACCATCCAGACCCGGACACATTCATTGGCGCCGTCACTCTGTGTGGATACGCATCCTTCCTATTTGGATGGCATGTCCACGAGAAGGCAGTACTTCTCATCATTATCCCCTTTAGCCTAATTGCTCTTAAAGACCGACGCTACTTTAGCGCATTCCGCCCTCTCGCTGTGGCCGGACATGTTTCACTGTTTCCCTTACTTTTCACCGCCGCGGAGTTCCCGATTAAGACGGTATACACCCTACTATGGCTCGTTTTATTCCTCTTCGTGTTCGACCAAATTGCGCCTGTTCCAGAGCGACAACGCATTTTTCTTGTCGATCGTTTCTCTCTTCTCTATTTGACAGTATCTATTCCGCTGATATTGTACTGCTCTCTGGTACATCATCTCATATTTGGCTTGGAGCGATATCAGTTCCTACCCTTGATGTTCACCAGTAGCTACTCTGCCCTTGGAGTAGTTGGTAGTTGGGTTGGATTCATGGTGGTCTACTTCACGGCGTAGATAGAGGAAGAATGTTTATAGATGTTCTATTGATAATAATAATATAGTTATTAGATTTTGAAAGTGGCATCGAAATGGGTCGGGTTTAAACTATAAAATGATGCTTCTTTGTTCAACTCAGCAGCTCCTAATGGAGGTACCTCCCTAGGTTGGTGGTCAGTGGATGATGTAATGGCGCCTCATTAAATTTTAGCTTGTTTGCTCTGTTTGTCTATGTCCACGTGCTCTGGAACGAACTCGAGCCCCACCTGATATTCATAAAGTTTATCAGTGAGGAAAACCACTCTAACCCAACCATGGCTAGACTGTCTAATCAAACTTAAAGTACCTAGGTCCTTCCTACTGACCTATAATTAATTCCGTGATTGAATCCACAATGCCCACTTTTCCGACAAATCAGGTTTCAGAATGAACCATGCAGAAGTAAAATATTTTAGTAACTAATAATAATAATAATAATAATAAGAGTGACGATGTAAAGAGTTGAAATAAAAAATGAAGAAGAAGGAAAGGAAAGGAAAGAAGTTTCATCCAGGGGACTTAATATAACTTGGTTAAATTTATATCTAAAAAGCCTCTAATCTTTAACTAACTAATAACTACTTAATTAATAAGAGTCTAGTAGTATATAACTAGTACTTTAGGACAACCTAGAAATGTCTGTCTTCCATGCTTAGGATAATAAAGAAGTGGGTTAGAAGACTTGTTAACTATAGAGTTTTGTCTTCATTCACAAAGAGAGAGCAAAGTACCTAGAATAAGGGGAAAATAAAGCATTGGTCAGTATTTCATTGGTTGCACAGGACAGAGTATATATATATTTTACCACTGTAAGTTTTTACCCAGGTAACTACCTGTTTTACACTTTCAACCGCCTGCAACCCACACACGATTTTGGTTTCCAATTCCCTTTCATTTCTCTTCAGACTTGCGCCCCCCTCCCCTCCTGCTACATATTATTCTTTTTGTGCTTTCGCTTTTAGTGGAGACAAAGTGGCTACATTTTACTCCGTAGGTAATAATTGGTAGGTAATCTCCTAAAATTAGAGGTTTTTCTCTTGATTTAAAAAGATGCAACTATGCTGGCTTGTTACTTTACATAAATATCTGGCTAATACTTAAAATCGACTTTTGCTTACATAGCTTAGAGCCATTGACCACAGGCTTTAATGGAAAAAAAAAAAAATCTCGTGTTTTTATTAGTATCAATTTATATGGAAGCTTTGCAATTGCAGGAAATTTGCTTATTTCTTTTGACTAATGTTTTCCTATGGCGCATTCATTGTAGACCCTGTGTGGGATACTTCTAGTGACCTATGGCCATTTCCTTGACCTAATATCTCACTGCCTTTGTGAAGATGGTGATGGGCATTGAGAGAGGCACATATAATGAAACGCATGCGAGGAACCTGGAAAGTCGCGAACGTAAAGTCGTGAGAGGCTTGGGGCATAGTTTGGAGAACAGGAAAATGCAAGGGCAACTGCTACTCGTATACACAAATTATGAATTTGAAAAGGCGGATGAGTAGTGCTAGGACTTATCAATTTTGGCGCATAGTAAATGACAGTTTATAGTCACGGGGAAGCCTGAACCTAGTTTCAATGTGAAGTTGGGAGCATCAAAGGGTTCATTAAAGGCCTAAGTAAGTTCAAAGGCGCAAAAAAGCAGAGAGCTAAAAGACCTTCGTGAAATAGGAATCAAAAGGTTTCAGGGCTGACAGGTGGGTCCATTGCACACTGATTATTTGAGCTAGTTCCCAGACACATGGTTTGGGAATATCTATCAAGAGAGTGACCCCATACTTGAAAGGCCCATATTATGACGACTGAACATCTTCCATGATGTGAGAAAGAATATGGAAAAAAGGGAACCAGTAAGTAGAGGTCTCAAAATTGCAGGGTTAATTAATATTAAAAAGCGCGCAATACTAGGCTGTTATATAGTATGCCTCGATAGAGAATATTGGAAACTGGGTCTACAATTCAACAGGACAATGAATGTCATGTCCATTAAGGGCAAGACATTGAAAAGAAAAATCAACGCAAAAAATAACAAAGGTAGCTTGGAAACGATGGTTTGAGGTGCGGTGGCCGTTCTTTGTCAAGGTTAGTTGTGCCCACAGGCAGCCCAATAGTCCCCCACGACGAGGATGACGCTCGATAACATTGGACATCATTAGGATTGCTGAATGACGGCAATGGCGGATGGGAGACTGTCAGAGATAATCTCTGGGAAATAAGGAGCAGAACGAGTGCAAACACCCATATGGTTGGGGATGGGAAAGGGCTCAGGAAGGGGAGTTGGAGCGAGGAGGGTCAGTGGTGGAGTGGAGGGTAGAGAGGACGCAGGAGGGCCTTACCCCTAAAAGGGGATAGCGGCAGCCGAGCGGTGTTTCCATTGATTTTCTGTCGTCCGCCCGACGACGTCGTCTTGTCCGTCCAATTCTCCTCCTCTGGCCCAATCATCGTCCGCCGTGCCTCGGCGGCCCTCCCACCACTTGCCGCAATGATCCTCATTCATGGGACCGTCCCGGTTCTGCCGTCGCTTTTGGTGCGGCGACCGCTTCTCCTTTCCTTTTTTCTTTCTTATTATTACCTCCACTAGCTGCCTCATCCTCTCCTCGTCCTCCTCCGCGTCTTTCAATCTTTGTACTTTCCTTCCTGCCTACGCATCCTCTATCCACCAGCTCCCACACCTCCAGCCCCCCTCCCCTTCTCCTCACTCGCGCCAGTTTCTGTTTTTTTTTGGATATCACAACCGCTGTATTCTCGACCCGATATCGACTCATCCGCTCACGTCTTTTTCCTTTCTTTTTTCCCTTCTTCCTTGCTTTCCTGCAACTTGTCTCCATTTCTATTCGTGTCGTATTGGTTTTTAGTTGGGCGCACTGACTAGTGGCGCGATTGACGACGCGTTTCTTGAGGTAAGTCTAGAGTTTGAACTCAACACTCAATTCCTCTCGTAGTTGCAGGTACAGGGGAAAATACGTGCAGACTTCATGCCCCCCCCGCCACGATCTCTTCCGAGCCTTCTGCTTGCATTAGCACTCTACACACTTTATCCTGTTAATGTCTTACCTCAATCGTGTTCACTTGCTATGACCTACTCGCAAATCCATCTCCGGGTTTCGCGGAGCCCTCTATGACCCCCGTCGTTCGTAAATCGCGTGTCTCATTAACAGTCCTCTTTACCCACTTCTAGATTTCTATGCGATAAATTTATTATCCGGCAGCCTATGAACGTTCGGTGCGAGTTTTCTGTGTGTTAGGGTACAATGGTGCGTGAGGAAGCCTATCTGGCTTGCAGACAATTTTGAAGGATATGGCGCAATAGGAAAAACTCGCGAAGGCTTATACTTGGTTTAGGTCCTGTTCAAACGGAAACCCGTCCAGTACCTCCCCCGGCCAGTTATCGAAGATGACAGCTCCGAGGCATGTTACTTTCAAAAAAATGTTTGTGGAGGAAGTCTATGCTTACAACGGGTTTACAGGTCTGGGTTATCCCAGAGACGAACGAGGTCTTTACCAACTACGAGTCGTATCTCCAGCGAATGGATTTTTACAAACAAAAGCGGTTCATTTGCGAAATTACGGGTCATTCGGGACTGACCTTTTTCGAAGCCCTCAGAAGTGAAGTACGAATTTCCGGCCGCGTTCATAATACCCTAATCTAACAAATAGTTATCAGACAGAGGAATCGCGCGAGGTTAACAACACCTTTCCCGATGCGTTGAAGGAACCAATTTTGCGCAGGACCCAATTCTCCACGGTATCGCGGGTCGATAGCCTCGGTGCGTATAGTCTCTTGAGCTACAAGTCAATATTAAAGGTTCATAAAGCTGACTGCTTTTTCTATAGTGGATGAGATCTATGAAGTGAGTATCTCTTGTAACTAGGTGGCCGCGATCCCATCTACTAACCATCTTGACTTGTAGGAATTCAAGCAAGATTTCTACCCCGGGGAGCCGGTGTTGATTTTACTCGACGACAATACGCGTTTACATGGAACTATAAGGGACAAGGCCAACTTTCCAGAGCAGCTCTATCCGGATGGGACTGTCAAATCACCTGCGCATGCGACCTACCTAGTCAAAGTTTTAGACCGCCCCAACGAAGAAGCCCTTCTAGATCAGGATCATATCACACGGGACCGAAAAACATTTACGAAGCAAATGCTCCGTGCTTTCATTAAAAACAACGTGACCAGAGAATCCTGGAATGGCGCTCCTTGGCTAGTCAAGCCCTCCATTGCCGAAGAATATCGGATATCAACTGAAGTACCGAAACACCTCCAGTATGGGGCAAAGGTTGCCGAAAAGAAGGCACAAAAGAAGGCAGACCAGGACGGATTTTTTGGTTTCTTCGCATCGCAGCAATTACCGGAATTGAAGCCTGCTGTCAAGGGTCAAAAATCGAAACCCTCACCAAATGATTTGGCTCGGTCAAAAGAGGCACAATTCTTGGAATACAAGCGCTCCCTTAATGGAAATCCCGGCTTCGTTGTCGGCAGCAAAGCAACCAACGGCTCCACGAAAGCTGCCAAACCTCAAGACATTGAGAAGAAGTCCCAAGTCGTACCTGCGGTGGTTGTTAAGAGTGAGCCTCCAAAACAGCCTTCGCCACCTCCTATCAAGTACCCAATCGAGGACCTGCAAATCCCCCCGGACCGTGAAAAAAGGAAACAGCGCCCACCTTTGAAATTCCTTAAGGTAAATGAGTTTGATGATCCTCATGATGAGGACCTGTTGCAAGATGACATTGAGATGCAGTCAGTTGGACCACTCCTCGAGACGTGGAATACCCTGAATGTGTATTGTGAAGTCTTCCAGCTGGATTCCTTCACCTTTGATGATTTTCTTCAAGCCATGAGATACTCCTCTGACGAAGTAGATTGCGAGTTGTTTGTGGAAATTCATTGCTCTGTCTTGAAGAAGTTGGTAAACGCAGAGAAAGATGACGATGGTGCAATTCAGATCTCTCTCCCAGACCTTCCAACTGACGAGTCCGAGGACCAAGATGATACTGAGGAGGGTGAGGATGGTGATGAAGAGTCACAGGACGAGTCAACACCTGAGCCAGCCGTAACGAGGATGACCACCAGAAGTAGCCTGGCGAAACTAGAAGCGGAGAACCTTAAGGCTCAGCTGAATGGCAGTGCTGGATCTACCGACGTCAAAGTCCACCAGGCAGCTGAGATGCTTGCGGGATATGGTTGGGTTGATCGCCTACGCAAACGAGATTTTCGAAATGGCGGATGGGAAATGATTGTCATTGGTCTCTTGCACCACTTGTCGCTTCGACCTAGGATGGAAAAGGTCTGCAATAATATTCTCACAAAGCTTGCTCCCTTGGACGAGGACCCATCCCAAGAAACGGCGCAAATGCAATATGCTGCTCTTGATATCAATCTGCGTATCCAGATTCTCCAGATTATTTGCATGCTGAGCCTGGAGACTAAGGCTATCCGGAATTACTTGGAAGAATGTAGTAACCAGATGACCGAGTTTCGTAAGGAGAAGATTGAGTTCCAGAAATCTCGCAAAGCAGCGTAAGTACCACCTATACACTTCTAAAAAAAAAGTTGTGCACTTATTGATCCCTGCTTTAGGCTCGAGGAGCTACGTCGATTGCATCAAGAACGCAAAGCACTTCAACCCGAGCCAGAAAAAACAGAGAAATCCGAAAAATCAAAAACGCCATCTCCCATCCCAGATACGGAAGATGCAAAGATGTCTGGGGTTGACGGAGATTCTGAACTGGTCGATTCTGAGGATGACGTGCCCCCACAACGGTCGCTGCGTGGTGGTTTGGATCGAGCTCTGGAAAGAAAACGAAAGCAGGAAGAAGAACGTGAAAGAAAGGAGCAGCTTGCTAAACAGCCCAAAGGCACAAAACAATACCAGCGGGTTCTGAAGAAGATTGAGGACCAGAAGGCCAAAGTTAAAGCGTGCGAGGACCAGATAGATGTGCTTGATAATGACCTTAGAGAGGCAGACTGTCCACGAACTAGATGTCTGGGAAAGGATCGATTCTGCAACCGGTACTGGTGGTTTGAACGAAATGCGATGCCGTATGGAGGTATGCCAAACAGTTCTACTGCAGAAGCGCACTACGCCAATGGCCGCTTATGGGTTCAGGGGCCAGATGAGATGGAATGGCATGGGTTTATTGATATCCCTGACGACCAGAAGAAACAATACCAAAAGGAATTCCAGACTACTCCAGCCGAACGCAAGAAGTACGAGGAAGGGTCGACTAGGCTCTCGCGAGCTGACGAATGGGGCTACTATGATGAACCTGAGTCAATCGAGAAGCTTCTTGAGTGGCTGGACTCTCGCGGAGATCGAGAATTGAAGTTACGTAAAGAGCTTCTCCAGCAGCGAGACAATATCGTCAAATATATGTGCGCTCGCAAAGAGTATTTGACTCGGACTGTTCAGAGAGCTGAGTCAGAAGAAACGACGAACAAACGGATGATCACACGGAATAAGATCTATGTTGCTGATGACAGACACCGGTGCTTGAACTGGACTAACACTACCGCTCTGGCTGAGAATGGACATCTTCATATAGATGCCTCCCGGCCGTCCAAACGGGCAAAGAGAAACACAGACGATCCAAAGGAAATAAAAGCCACCAATCGTCAAGGCAAGCCCCTTACTCGACAGGGTACACGATATAATTTTTAGACTTTTATGCTTCTCGTTCCTGAGCTATCTCCAAACTTTTGGCGTTTCATCTAGGATAGGTTTGATATTTACATTTTCATTTTTCAATTTTCCATATTCTTATTTTTGAAAGCGCCAATTGCGACGGACAAACAAAAAAATCTACGGGAGGTTCTCCCCATTCACACTACACTAGGGATGCGACCATGAAACATTGTCATTATTACATAAGTATATAGCAAAGGGACTCGATGATGAGTTTTGCATTTTAGAGAAGGGGTTAGGATTGGAGTTGGAGGGAGCACTGAAGTGTTACTAGAAAGCTACCGCTATTATTTTCTCTTTTGGATAGCGAATGTACATACATCCATAAAGCCTACTTGAGGCGAATCTCCACCTTCATTCTGTGCAAATGGTAGGTAGTCACTTGACCACCATTCACTACCAATAACGGACCAACGGTACCTCGGAGAACGGAGGGAATATGGGGCTCTGAAAAGGTGCAAAGACAAAACTAACCATGATAGGAAATGCAGAGGTCACGAGCCATCGTGTCACCTGGCGAATATTAGTAATACTAGACACAAGAAAGGGAAAAAAGAGATGAAGGAATAAAAAAGCAAACAATAAAAACCGCCACTCGGATCACAGTGCGTAATGTGACGGTATGCGGAAGTCTATTTGGTGGCGGATGTAGGTATCGGCATGTCAGGGCTTTTCGACTTCCGCCCTACTTGTTGTCAACGCCACTATGACGATAGCCGTCCCTCTCTTCCTTCTCCATTTTCTCGATTTTCTCAGATTAATTCGGGGGGACAGAAAGTGATCATTCCTGCTTCATTCCCACAAGATTGCTCATTGTACCCCGGATTCGAGTCTTCGCGACTCCCCAAGCCTAAGACTGCATTTTGTACACTATTACCCGCTTCCTCTCGCCTCCTGCATATCGATGGCCGCGAATATCCGGTAGTCCGTGACCCCAGATTCTCACCAACACAGATCCCGACCGAGATTCTCTCGTGTTAGACTGTGCTCATGTCCGCCGTCGTTACCGATCATGCGCAAACCAAACCATCACCTATCCTCCTAGCATCCTCTCACTCTTCGAATACAATAGCCCCCGACTCTCAATCCCGACCACAACCCGCTTACCAGCAGATGGAATCAGCCTCGCAATCAACGCAACGGCAAACATCACATGTGGCTGCGCCTCACGCGACCACTACAGACAGGACCTCGCTATCGCATCCTAAACAAAGTAGTCGGAATGAAGATATAACAAATAAGCGGAGTGTTGACTATATTTTGAGGAGTGGGTTTGCCGGAGGATTAGCGGGATGTACGGTACGTTCTTGTCACCTCGGACTATGTCTCAAAATGGTCGAAGCGGGGAAGAAGAGAGGGGATCACAGAGAGAGAAAGATTGAGTGTGTTTTGGCTAACACAAGAGAATTTATTCTATAGGCTAAAACCGTAGTCGCGCCTCTTGATCGAGTTAAGATCCTTTTCCAAGCATCGAACCCCCAATTCGCTAAATACAGTGGGAGCTGGTTGGGCCTTGTCTCGGCTATTCGGGAGATTAAACGACATGAAGGCGCTCGGGGCCTTTTCCGTGGCCACTCTGCCACCCTACTGCGTATTTTCCCTTATGCTGCGATCAAATTCTTAGCCTATGAACAGATCCGGGCAGTTGTAATTCCCTCACGAGACAAGGAGACACCATTTCGCCGACTTATTTCGGGTAGTATGGCGGGAATCACCTCGGTGTTTTTCACCTACCCGTTGGAGCTTATCCGGGTGCGATTGGCGTTCGAGACGAAGAAATCGTCACGCTCCTCGCTAGTTGGCACCTTCCGCCAGATATACGGTGAAAGACCGTCCCTTAGCCATGGATCTTCAACCACAACTGTAGCAGAGGTCGCATCTACCGCCAAAAAGGTCGTTCCTGGCGCCGGATTCACTAACTTTTACCGTGGATTCGCACCTACTATCCTTGGAATGCTCCCTTATGCTGGGATATCATTCCTTACTCATGACACAGTGGGCGATTGGCTTCGCTTACCTGCAGTCGCTAAATACACCACCATTCCAAATTCCGAGCTGACAACGTCAGGCCACACCCAGAGCGGTTCACGACGAGCGCAACTCACCGCGGCGGCGGAACTATTTTCGGGAGCCCTCGCTGGCCTTGTTTCTCAAACCTCTTCATATCCATTTGAGGTCATCCGTCGACGGATGCAAGTGGGCGGAGTAGTGGGTGACGGCCACAGACTTAAAATTGCGGAAACGGCCCGGATAATCTGGTTAGAGAAAGGCTTCCGAGGATTCTGGGTTGGATTAACTATAGGATATGTTAAAGTGATCCCGATGGTTGCTACGGGTTTCTTTGTATATGAACGTTTGAAATGGTCTTTGGGGATATAAGCGACAGGTGCATCTTTTATGCATTCCCTCCCTGTATTGTTGATTCTTGGGCTCCTTTCAATTATTGGTCCAAACCTCCTTCTTGTTTTGACCCTGGCGTCTGTTGGATATTTCTTTTCCTTTCTATTTTTTCATACCCATTCTTTTGCATCCAGGGCGAATCACTAGATACATACAAATGCTTTGGATTTTGGCATGGCATGGCATGTAAAGCCTTGTTTATATAGACTACATGTTCTCTTAGTCCATGCTTAACATGAAAGATACTATTTTACTACATTAATTGACTTCTAAATCCTGTACCTGACTCACGTAATCTAAAGCCAAGTTGGACCAAGGCACCTACAATGGTTGATGCCGTCCGGGTAAAAGTCTAGTTTGATTGGTCAAACTGCAGTGCACGGACCAATATGCGGGCAAAAATTAAAAAAAAAAAACGATCACTCCAATTTTGATACCTAGGTATCTTCAATAACAGCAACCACTTCATATCCTACAAACAATCATACCAGAAGGGAGAAAACTCAATACGGCCGAACCAAATACAGAAGGCGAACCAAGTCAAAGCAAAGAATAACAACAACACAAGATAAAAACACCCGGATAAAGAACGTGAAGGAATAGGAAAGAGTCGGTCAATTTCCTACTTTGGCCCATACAGACACACGATGACGACTCGCAAGCGAAATGAATTCCTCGATATTGTCGAGAGTGACGATGAAGAAAATGATCGCGGATATGATTCCGAAGTCGAGGAACAGAGCAAAGGGAGATCGGTTAAGCGGAGACGGACACAATCGCGTGCGGAGGAAAACATGACGGGAATTGGAGATGAGGAGGAGTCTGAGGAATCCGAGGCTGAGGGGTCGGTGGATGAAGCAGAGATGTCGAAAGGGGGACGGAAGAAACGAGTCACCCGAGGAGGAGAGAAAGAACAATCTGAAGAGGCGGAGGATCGGCTTGACAACGAAGAAGAAGGTGAGGAAGAGCGAGATGGGGCGGAAGACAAAGACGAAGATGACTATGGTGATCAGTATCTAGATGCTACAATGGAGACGGCGACAAAGTCAATGCGAACTGGAAAGGGGAAACCTCTCGACAAGACAAAAGAAGGAAAAAAGAAAAATAAAACGGGTGTTGTCTATCTCTCATCTCTCCCGCCTTACCTCAAGCCGTTTGCACTGAAGTCACTACTCGAGACCCGTGGATTTAGTCCTATTACGAAGGTCTTTCTGACGCCGTCGGTGAGGGCGCCATCTGCTCCGCGGCGACGCTCGAATAAACGCAAGACGTATACGGATGGCTGGGTGGAATTTGCATCGAAGAAGACAGCGAAGGTCTGTGCAGAGACATTGAATGCGTCGATTGTCGGTGGACGGAAGGGAGGGTGGTATCATGATGATGTGTGGAATATGAAGTATCTACGTGGATTCAAGTGGGCGGATCTGATGGAGCAGGTGCAGCGGGAGAAGTCGGAGAGGGAAGCGAAGAGGAGAATCGAGGATATGAGGGCGAGGAAGGAGGAGAAAGTTTTCTTGCAAGGGTATGAGACAGGCAAGATGCTCGATGGGATGCAGAAGAAGAACGAGGAGAAACGAAAGAGGCGGAAGGTGGAGGGTCGTGATGGGGAGGAAGAGGAGCAGATCAAGGTGCGGAGATTGTTCAAGCAGAGCGAGACCAAAGTGTCTCGAGACAAGATCGCGCATAATGGGGATCTGGAGGAAGATACCAAGAGGGTTCTTGGGAAGATTTTTTAAAATGATTTCTTTTAGCTATCTACAATGGTGGTTGTATTTTATAGACATTTGTGTTAGCGCAAACCATCTACATCGAGTATTATGCGGGTTTAACATTTGAAATAGGTGCCAGTATCTATCCTATCTGTAAAATTGTAGGGTCTGTTAGATCTACATAAGAAGGTCTAGGTAGGTAGGTACTCAGTAGCTCAGCCTCGAGGTGATGCTATCAAGTACTGTTATATCGACTATAGAAGCTGATTGGTCCATCGTGCTTAATTAGATGCTGCTGACTCATAGTTTGCAGCATTTGTCTGCCAAACGTCACCTGCAAAAGAGGGCAACATCTCTGCTCGTAACGGCCAATTATTATTTTCGTATCAAAGACACCGGACCACGATGAAACGGGCTCTGTTAAGAGCACCTCGGTGCTATCAAGAGGCATTCCGTGGATTGTCTTCCGTCCCTAACCCTACAGCAACGGGGGCACATCAGAGCTTTTCCGCGTACGCTATCTATTCTGCTGGAAGACGAACATTGAGCACGACGCTGCACCTCCGATCTGATCGACCCCCTCCCGATCAAAATGTTTTGCCGCGACAATCATCACAGGAGAAGGAAGAATCTTTGCAACCAGGGACGCTTGAATCCTCCCCTCATATCCCATGGTATCTACAGGAAACAGCTCCGATTACCACTGCAGAGATATCCTCCCGAGACCAGATACCAGAACTTCCAGAGGACCCTCCAGCCATACTCCCAGTCCTTCTAGATTATACATTTAAAGACCTTGGTTTGGATCAATTAAAATTATTTGATCTACGGGGCCTAGAGACCCCTCCGGCGCTGGGCGCCAACGTCATCATGATTATCGGGACTGCGCGGAGCGTGAAGCATCTGAATGTTTCTGCGGATCGCCTGTGTCGCTGGTTGAGAAGCAATTACAAGTTATCGCCTTATGCTGATGGATTACTTGGACGGAATGAATTGAAGATTAAGCTGCGCCGGAAGGCCCGCCGGCTACGCATTGCTAGCCGAACCGGAACGATGTATGATGACAAAGATGATGGTATTACTACAGGTTGGATTTGTGTCAATGCAGGAGTTGTAGAGAAAGCGGCTATCCAGGAACCAGCAGAGCGGCAATTCGAAGGCTTCGGTCATCTCGCTAGTGGCACACGAGTGGTGGTACAAATTTTTACGGAAGAAAAGAGAGCGGAAGTGGATCTTGAGGGTCTTTGGCAGCAAAATCTGGATCGACTGGAGCGAGAGAAGAACAGAAATTCCGAGGCCTCGAGAGCGCCCGATGAGGTTCGTCCTTCTAACTCGGTACATACATCACCATCTGACCGTGAATTTGGACATACTCACAGGCCGTCCGTGAGTCTTCCGTATCAACAAAAACGACAGCTACATAGCACTCGCTCTCTACGGGTCATGGATGGTGTAGCGCATGATTTGGAATCAGGGCCTGGGTCAATTCATGACATGATTTATGATCGCGATGATTCTGCCCTGGGGGTTTCGACAGTTTCTTTATTCCAGTATCTGGCCGAATTGCCAAACGAGAAAGTCCTCAGCGAGTTAGGAGAAGGCTCGGATGACTACAACTCGACCCTTTTTCTCCGTCTTTTTTATAGTAGCTTGTCTGGATTACCTACAGATGATGTCGCCGTCGCTCGGATGGACCTAATGTGTGTTGCGATTTCACGGCAACATCCTGGATATAGCAAGGAAAGCCTCTTTCGGGCATTTATGGAAGGTGCGATTTCGGGATGTTCTGTGTCAGACAAGCTAGGCTTTCGTGTTGTTTCAGCCTTATTGTCGGAACACCCTTGCGATGATGAAGCGTCGTCGGGATGGCTGCCCTCCTCCGATAAAGAACTTGCCCTCCGCGTTCTAGATCACCTCATACTCCGGGGAACGGATGCTATGAATTTAGAAATGTTCAATACCCTATATACTGCAGCTAGTCTTCCTGATAGGCCCAATGGAGATGCTGGCAAAACCGCCCACATCTCACGCATGATTGACACTCTGGATCTCCCATTTGACCCCGAACATGCACGGAGTCTAATGATTTCTCTCTTCGAAAATGGGGACTATGATGGATTCTGGAGAATATGGCGGAAGCTACCTCTCAACAATAGTCCGCGCACATATGATGACTATGACTTGCTTTTCCAATTGCACGCTGACCTTGGGGACCGGTTACGCGCCCGGGATTGCGTGCTGGCCTGGGCACCGATGATGAATCGTGAGGACCCGCCAATTCCTCTCGAAGGCCCAATTATTCAAAACATTATGGATTGCCTTGTTCTTGCAGAACCCGAGATTCAACAGAGGGCGGAAGAGGAATCGAGGAGCGGCTTGGTTCAGCTGTGGAACGAATGCCAGGCTCGGATGGATGAGTAAAAAACTTCTGACTATGTGTAACACATCTTATTATGTATAATAACCAAAAAAATACCCTGTACTTGTATATGAACAGTTTCCACAACCAGGGGTGTTCCTGCTTCCTAGGCACGATGAAGAGACCTGCCTAATCGGGACTCATGACTAAGCTGTGCCGACGAGCCTCGGCTCAAGCAAAGCACCGACCGTTGATAACAGACGCTCATTCCACTCCACATCCTGTTTCCAACGACTGCTTTCATTCTAGATAGCATCAGGGGTCTGGGTACTCCCCCATTCTCATTATGGAGTATCTACCCAGCCTACAGCAAGAGTTTGATGAGCTGAAACCATCGCTCTTTGGTAAGTTCTTTATCAGCTTCCGCGAATAGTCACATCCCCATCACTGACTCCGAACCTCGCTCAGAGTTACTTGCGGAACAGCAATTATCAGATCTCTTACCACCATCCATTCGATACGTCCTCGCAGTTGCAACGCACCGGCATCCTCGATATCTCCTCCGAGTGCTTAATTCCTTCGACGAGGTCTATGCGCTGCTTTCTCTTATTGTTGAACGATACTACCTGCGCAACTTCGGCGGTTCCTTCACAGAGAACTTCTACTCGTTAAAACGCGAACGAGTTCTGTTGACTAAGAATGGAGAGGTTCCTCGTGCCCAGCTCGGTGCTCCTGGCCCCGTCCGTGAGAGCCTGAAGCTGCGTTCTCCTGACGTCTGGAAGAATCTTTTTATTATGGTTGGCATTCCGTACCTGAAGCGCAAGTTGGATGAAGGCTATGACATCCATGCTGCTCCCCATGCCTCTCTCATTATGAGTGGTGGCCCCAGATACAACCCAAGTGATGATCTTCCCCACAATCCAACTGTCCGACAGCGTCTCTTGCACGTCTACAAGTGGTTTCTGCGGAACGTCTACCCCTCCGTCAACGCGGCGTACTACTTCTCCATTATCGCATTTAACCTTGCATACCTCTTTGACAACACCAAATACTCTTCTCCTTTCCTCTGGCTAATTGGCACGCGGATCCGCCGCCTCAGCTCCGCAGACCATCAAGCCATCGCTAAAATCCTTGATGCTAAGCCCGGCGGTGGTAGCCCACGCACAACTCGCCCAGGGTCCGGTCTCCTGGGCCTTCTCAGCCCTACCAATCTTTATCCTCAACTACTCGTCTCTCTCCGATACTTCCTCCCGGCTTCTATATTTGCTCTCAAATTCCTTGAATGGTGGCACGCTAGCGATTTCTCCCGTCAGCTCACTCGAAAGGCAACTGATATTCTGGAACTCCCAGCCCCAATAACCAAGGGCATGATTTCTCCTTCCGAGCGAAAACAGAAGCCCGCTGCTTCCCCTACAACCCAAAAGAATGATTCATCTCCTTCATCGCCCTCCCGCAAATCCGCTTTGAAATCTACCGCTAAACGCATTCAACCACCCATCTCCGCTACTTCCTTCCTGCCTATCTTTACCGTCCCACTCCCACCGGCTGACTCAGACGTAGCATCGACTTGCCCGGTCTGCTTAAACCAACTCACAAACCCCACAGCCTGCCAGACCGGATATGTGTTCTGCTACGTGTGTATTTTCCACTGGCTGAATGGGGAGCACCAGCGCCAGCTAGATTTCATGGATGGGGAGAGCGCTGGAGCAGCCTGGGAAGATGATTCCGTGGATGGAGAAAATGATGCCGAAAAGACGAACGGCGCATCAGGGAAGAGTCGGAAAGGAAAGTGGGAGAGTGGCAAGGGGAGGTGTCCGGTTACAGGAAGAAGGGTGATTGGAGGCACGGAAGGACTGAGGAGAGTATTAATTTAGGGCCTCGTCTAGATTATTCTGCGGCGGATATGTTCTTTCCTTTCTTTTTCTTTACTTTATTCGCCTCTTGTTTTCACACGATATTATACGTGCTACATTGGAATGGCTGTAAAGAACGTTGTATTTATTGTATATAGAAATCCGGAAATTTATATGAATACCCAAATATAACCACTCTATCCGAAACCGAAATTATTACAAGTGCCACTGGAGGCAAGATAGGAATGAGAATAAGACTCGCCGGGCCAATATCATTAATTACATGTATGAACGTATGATGTACATACATAGGTTAATATTGATTCAATAGGTAGCCTAGAGCTAAACCTCGACATTACCACACTGGTGAGAATCTGCCTAGTCATTGAGGCGTGTAAGGCTCCGCTCCTTCTCCGAAGATTAGATGTGGTCGTTCTTCGGCGACTTTTAGGATAGTTTGCGCAAAGACCGAATTGGCCCATGCGAACCAAGGTCTTGTATAATCTTTGATATTGTTGACGTTGACGGACTCGTGGATGAGGCCAAGGAGACTCGAGTCCCGGACGAGATTGATACATTCTCGTATCTCGTCGTCGGAATTGGATGTTAGGGCTTGTACGAGGAGCGACATGGGCCAGGCGTTTTCGAGGCCGACTTTCATTATTGATATATTCTGTTAGTGGAATTTTTACTAAAGGGGGTGGGGGGAAGCTATAAATGACATACTATGCGGTCCACCTATTCCATGAAATGCAGAGCCGGTTAGATAGTAAGGATTTCCCTCTTTGGAAAGTATCATTTTGCGAGTGTTTTGATATATGGGATCATTCTGATCCACGAATCCTAGTAATGGAAGGGAGAGAAGAGATGGCACATTTGCATCGTCCATAAGGATCCGGGAACCGTAGCCATCGACTTCAAAGGCGTAGACGTCTCCGTAAATAGGATGGTTGACAATGGCATGCTCACGGATGGCGCGTTCGAGCTGCTCACTGCGTTCTTGGAGGTTCTGTGCAAGCGAGAGGTTCGGGGATTTCGCATTGCGGAGGAGAGCTGCCGTTTTGCGTAGCTGTACGGCCATCATGGCGTTTGCGGGGATGAAGTAACCAAGGATGGTTGCGTCATCGGAGGGACGGAAGGCACTGCGGATGAGGCCTCCTGTTCCGGCGTTTAACGGGTTTCCGATGCCGGCGAGGTTGAGGGTTTCGGTTCCTAAGTTGGTAGTGCGCTGGAAGGTGTACTGGTTACGAACGTATTGGCCATTGGTAGGGTTGAAGGTTGGTTTGGTTTGGGCGTCGATAACTTGGAGGAGGGTGTCCAGAGCAGCATACCAGCGAGTGGTGAGAAAATCTGTAGAGCCCGTGGCATCGTAGAAGGTCGTGGCGAGTGCAAGGAAGTGCGCGAGAGAGTCAAGTTCATATTTGCATTCAAAAACAACAGACGGTTCGTAGACTGGGTGGACACGGTCATTCTGGCCGTTGTTTGTTGGGGCAATATTGCTGGGTGGTGGAGGTTGAAAGGCATTGCAGTAGGGAGATTGGATGACGAATTCCGCCTGAGTATTGATGGCGCCGAGAATGAGGTTGTAGAGGGCGTCGTCATGGGTTGCTAGGCTTTGATAATTGTGTAGTTGGTTTGTTGAGTCGCGGAGCCATTCGGCATTGATGTCGCCTGTTACAATAAAGCTCTGGGGGCCTTCCCATTGAGCGCCCTGCCTTTTGTTCTCGCTATTGAATCGTTTAGCGGTCGATGCGGAGGTTCCATCTCTGTGCCAGCGGATTGTTGTATCGAGAGTGTTGGGGAAGGCATTGCGAAAGAGCTGTGCAAGGTCCTTGTCTACCATGCGCGAGGTGACATCTTCAATGACCTTTTCAACAGCTGATGAGTTGAAGGTTCGACATTCTTCCGCTGGTCGTTGGAAGGGGAGGCTCAATGGTCCACCACTATACGGAGCACTGGAAGGGATGGTCAGTAAATGGATATTTTGAGTACGGTGGGGGGGCTGAAGGCTTACTGGCGCATTGACGCGTATGACGTATAGTCCGGACATGCTCTCCGGAGCAATGTCGGTTCGCGCTGATGAACTGCAACAGCTCCGGGCATCTGCAGGCCAAGGAGTGTCAGGGCAAAAACAATCGTTGATGACAGCCCAGCCATCGCTGCAGCGTGGGTTTACTAGACAGGGACGATGGATTTCATTTGACTTGAATCCAGAGGATAGAGGATAAGAAAGAATATTAGGTACCGATGTCCATGGAGAAAGATGAGGGAATGAGGAGGAGTGAGAGGAGCGGGGGTTGATAAAAGGGAGAAAGATCGACGTCCCCGGAAGTTGGAGTTGTGACTCTGTTTGTTGTTGTTACGCATGCCGAGTACGAGCAGGAACTGCGGAGACATTCGCAAACGGCCTTGTCGACACAAACGAGCGCCCGCTTTAGAGGGAAAATTATACCCATTGCTACAACCGACACTTGGACTTATATTGACGTTCTGGGGTCACATTTCAGTATAACGCGCCACTAAGCTAGCCAACTAATGTCTATGAGGTCATTGGAGGAAAATAAGTAATGGGGAAGAATTAGGAGTACTACTACTACATTATACAGGTCGTTCATGCTATCCTGAAAAGCTAAGCTTTCCCTTGTCTTACTTCTTGGAGAAGAATGACATGATGTTTCCTTGTCCTGCTTTTGCACCAGCCTTGGCCTTTGGTGCACTCACTGCTGGTTTCTTCTTTTGTGGTGGAGGTGCTGGTTCGTCTTCTGAGAAGGACTCCCATGTTGGCTCCTCCACGGTCACTGAACACGAAAGCAATCAAATTAGCCGATTGTGAAAATGTTGACTGTTTGGGTTAATGTAGCACTTACCAAGATAGCCTTCATCATCTTTCATTGTTTTCTTTTTCATGACTTGACGCCTTCCTCTACGACGACCTCCTTGAACAGTAATTTCGACCTTGGTTTCTTCTTGCTTGGGAGGTGGTTGGTCGATGAGGACATTGGGATCCTCCGCCATTTCTGCCACATCGCGCATTTCTTCGTCCTCATCTTCGTCCTCATCCTCACCATCAATCCCCTCTCCATCGGCATCTGTTCCCTAGTTAGTGGAGTACGTAAAGCCGCGTCACCGGAGATAGATTTACCGTCACTATCTTCCATCATCTTCTTTAACTTTTCCTCTCGTTCTTTCCGGCTTTCACGCGACTCACTGGCCGCCTGTTTTCGAGACTCGGGGAAAAGGTCCTCTGGCTCCTCTTCCGACGCATCGTCAAGAACAACTACCGCACGTCAGCTAATATTCTTATTTATGGTATTGAGTGCCGGGACAAACCATCTTCAGGGCCGCTAGGCTCAGCCTAATATAATTGTTAGATTTATTAACGCGAGACACTGGAGAATATTGGATATCTGTGGGACTTTAGAGAAGAACTTACCGATTCTGCACCAGAAGCAGCTGGAGTGGAGGTATCTTCCTTCTTCTGCTTCGGTTTTGCCTTGGCAAAGGAACTGAATAGATTATTCTTCTCTTTCTTGATAGGAGCGGCCTTCTCAGCGGCTTTGGCGGATGCGGCAGTGGCTCCCTGAGGCCAAGAGAGCTTAGAGGATTGTGCGGATTCGTCCTTGGCCTCCGCCTTATGCTCGCTTTGTGCCGGGCGTTTCGCAGGTATAGTGGACTTTGTGGGGGGAGGAGGGGGAGGAGGGGGAGGTGGTCGTGCGCCCGTTCTTCGCTATATTACATTGTCAGTGTTGCGCGAGCCTAGGATATACCACTAACTTACCTTGACATTCTTGTTCTGGATCATGCCCCACTGCTTTCCATGTTCTAAGGGGTCATCCTGGACGTGATTCGAAAGCATTTCACGAGCCACGTCGGTAAGGACATTCAGATCCTGCAAATTAGTGGGCTGTAGGCTGTATATGTATATCGTCGAGATGAATTCGAATGTTGATTTAGCATCTAGACCACGGTTAATAGCCCAATTAACACACCCTCTGATTAATCGACCACATGACAAGACTCGCCTTCCATATCTTCTTCTCGCGCAAGAACCACCGCCGTTATGGGAAACTGATCTGTTGCTATATCTTGGTTTGGCATGGAGCTAGGTAGGTACGGGCTACTTGGCATGATTCCGTTCTCCTCATTGAGCTTGTTGCCGGGATCTGCACCGTTTGTTGGAGAGAGACTGAGGCTCTTAGGAGTTCCTGTAAGGATATATGTCGCATTCACACTATTAGGATTCTTGGAGTTTTCGTGGTGATGGAAGTCGTAAAGCATCCTAATTGCGGGGATTAGCCCTTGTTCAAGTCGCCTTCACGCACTAGCTTTAATAGGAGCATCCAAGCTTACTGCTTAGCCACAGTGCTATGAACTTTCAGAGCGCGTCCTAGCGATCGGTAGGTGACCTGCCATTAATCCAAAGTCAGTCTTATAGGAGAAGTAAAGGCAGCATGAATTCCCCGCATCCATTAATACACACCGTTCGACGCTCACTGAGGACATTTTCCGCTAGAAATTTTTTGTAATCTGGAAACGCCATGGGGATGGATGTATTCTATCCTCCACCAAATACTTGTTACTCCAAATTGTACAGCTGGGTACGTCTTCGAATTGATGATAGGTAGGTAAGTACTCAGATAAGTTGATCGACGCGTGTGAAGCAACCACTTAACGCGTATCAGTCAGCCTTGAGTCTTGGCAACTTTTTCCCCATTGAGAGCCGCATTCATTTCCTGGGCTTCACATATTTAGGCATTCAACCCTCCACGCTCTCTTTAGCCCACCAAACCTTTAAAACGCCTGCTCTGTACCGTCCTGCTCCTTGGTAGAATAACGACGATCTCTCTCCGGGTAGCTACCGACGAGTCCTGCCAAATGGAGCAGACGTTTGACCTCCCCGACTCGACCGATTGGCTCGATACACCGTTGTCCCTCGTCGCGCCGCTCGAATCTTCCCTTCGCTGCCAGGTCTGCAAGGATTTCTTCGATAACCCCGTCATCACATCCTGCAGTCATACATTTTGCTCGCTCTGTATCCGACGGTGTCTGAGTACAGAAGGTAAATGCCCCACTTGTCGCAGCTCAGATCAGGAACTTAAGCTGCGGCGGAATTGGGCCGTCCAGGAGCTTGTCGAGGCGTTTCAAAATGCTCGGCCGAGTGTCTTGCAGCTGGCTCGCACGAGTATGAGGAGAGCCAATACCCGGGAGAGCAATTTAGACAGTGAGACGGAAAATCTCGACCAACCGGCGTCGAAAAAGAGGAAATTTGAGCAGCAGGATGACGGAGCCCTTGCGGTGGCGGTTGAGGAGGGTGTTAGGACTCGGTCTCAAAGTCGGGGTATAGGATCTCAGTCACAGACACTGGCTATTGAGGTTATTGATGATATACAAGACGAGGAATATATCCCTGGTATGCCTGCGATTATATGGTCAACGCGCGAGAGAATCTAGTATTAACGATGGCGCAGATGATGGCTTGGTCGCGTGCCCTATCTGTCGGCGAAGGATGAAGAATGAAGCCGTTTTCCGACATCTAGATACATGTACAGGAGAGCAGACGGTATCGAAGCCGAAGGCTTTTGGGTATGATTCACTGATCTCCTAAAGCTATTTAGATTCGAAACTCTACCTTCTAACTCGTATACCATAGCTCCCTGCAATCAACCTCACCAGCTGCACGCAAAACGTTCCAAGAAATTACGGAGAAACCACTGGAGAGATTACCAATGATAAACTATTCTTTATTAAAGGATGGCGTGTTGCGTAAAAAATTAAAAGATTTGGGTATACCTAACTGGGGCCCACGACCCCTTCTTCAAAGACGCCACACCGAATGGATGAATTTATGGAATGCCAACTGTGACTCCAAAATGCCTAAACCCAAAAGTCATTTGCTACGCGAACTGGATATCTGGGAGCGCACCCAGGGTGGCCATGCTACCTCTTCCGCGGATCAATCAGTTTCGGTCATGCGCAAGGATTTTGACGCAGCCGCATGGTCTAGCACCCATGACAACGACTTCAAACAGCTGATCGCAAATGCGCGAAAGAGAAGCGATGCTCTAGTTCGAACAACAATACCCTCGGCTTCTCCGGTATCATCTGAAGCACAAACCTCTCGGGATACTGACGGGCAACGAGATGCATCACTCCCGGCTAGGAATATGCAGGACAGGGAGACGCTTACGGTATCTTTCACGACAGTAGACGTAGCAAAGAGCCAGACTACCTCGAACCCCAGTCAGCCATAGGTTGTCGTACACCTCGTGCTGTTTTTTAGTCATCTCCTAAGACTGACTCCAAGGTTTGCCACATCAACCTTGTATCGAATGGAGGAGTCTCTACCGTTCCAAGAGTACACGGCTCCTTACTGATCACTGGGTTTGGGCTGCTTCTTCCACCGACATTCGCGATAGCCTCCCGATACTCTCCTCCAGCGCAGAATCCACATTTTGATCCAACGGCGCTTTTCGTAAAACTCCCTTCGTCTCCAAGCCTAGGCTGTCGAGCTCCGCAAGCTTTTTGCGGGTCTCTTCCGCTTCCTCCTCTTCCTTTGCCTCCAGCTCCTTCATCTCTAGCTCCTCAAGCTCGTCGTCGATCTCTGTCTCATCAATCTGGGGTCCAACCTCACTCATCACGTTTCCGATCTCATCGACCTTGGACATCTCTTCGCGCAGCTCATCAACCACATCCTCCACTCTAGCAGCACCCCCAATCTGGCTGTTCAGCCCACGAAGGACGCCTGTACTTGCCTCCATGACTTGCACGTATTCGATTTGGCCCTCAGCCTGCTCGATCTTAATGTACACCTGCTCTAATTGTGTAAGAGTGTCGAGTCTTTGTTGAAGGTTATGCTCAGCAAGTTTCTTGGAGCGCACTGCCGCTAGCGCTGACACTCTGTTTTTATTCTGCAGAGCAGTCTTTGCAACTAAATTAAGCTCGGTGATTTTCTTCTCCAAGCTGTTAACTTGCTCGGTCATCGTCGACATTAGCGCTTTCAGGGAAGCAACAGTCGTATCCTGCTGTGTAATTTCCCTTGGAGACTTGTCTGTGGTCCGAAATTTAATCGTCTTATCCATTGTGAGTTAGCCTCTCTATATCAATGTAAATAAGCATATACATATACATACCTTGCCATCATATGCGATGGCAGCACTGTCTCGAGACAAATAAAGCAATAGAACATCAAAATCAGCCTCCGAAAGGTGGCTTTTCTCGTCAAATACTGTTCCAAAGCTTTTCATAAAACTCTCTTTCGAGTAAACGAGGTCTGTTGTAGAAGGATTTTTCCCCATAACCTTTTTCACGAGTAGATTCGCGGCCTCCTGTGATATATCACCGTATCGGTCAGTAAGACCTCTTACCACGAGAAGATTGATTACGGTTCTATACCTTCAAATTTTCTACCAGAACCAACTCCTGCGTTTGCATTCTTGGGACACCATCCGAGTTAGAACCGATCACTACACCCTTTAGCTGCTTCAAGCCCCAGGTCATAACATTCCAGGGACTCAAAGCACTTGTGTCAATCATTCCCCACTGGGGTTTTCGTAGGCTGGCCGCACTAGCCTTGTATAGCTGGAGGGGGATCATGGTGCGATTCCAGGTTGCATCCTCCTATGACACTATATTAGCACATATTCCAACTTCACCTTCTCTCGCGCTTTATTGTAGTTTTTTTTTTTCTTTCCGAGTGCTCCATTCCAGAATTACCCTGATAGACTAGAGAAATGGGAGGGTGGTCATACGAAAACTGCCCCAAGTCCAACCGGTCTCCCCCATTCTGGACTTTCCAAACTACGTAGTAAACTCTCATCAACCTTGATGATTAAATGGTTTGTCCGGTGTTCGGTGGCACTCTTGGATGTGCTAGAGATGTATCCATGTCGGGCAGCTTTGGCAAGGACTTGTTCCCACGCTGCAACATTCACGTTATATCCGTCCGGGTTTGTTTTCTTTTGGGTAGAGAAGTCGGAATAGAGGGATGGGAGGCGGTTCCTGAGAAACGGGTTAGTATACGTACTGTCAGGTAGGAAGATACCATTCTATCTGTGGTATAGGCTAGTTGTGTCTTTGTCTTGTCGCCTTACTTTCGAAATGAATCCTGTGATAGGATGTAGCGGAGGAGATCACTCATGTTGTAGAGTGGGCAGGGTGTGTAGTTTGTTTGTGTGAGCTAGATTTAGATTAAAGAGGATACTTATTCTCTCTGAGCAGAAGATGCAGCAATATAGCCAGGAGCGAAAGGCTCTGCAGCCGTTCAGGCTATCTTGCTATCAATTGAAACGATCTTGTTGAAATGCATTTTCGCATGAGTTTCTTGGGGATGTTGGTTGGTCTTCCGCTATCGATAAGACCGACTTTCCCCAGCAACCATGAAATTAGTCAATACTGACTAAGCATTTCATCGCCCAGTATTGGGTACCACCTTAGGTAGTCTGTTAAATCAGGACTAAACTAGGGTGGAATAGAGGTTAAACTAGTGATAGCTGTGGTTTAACATCAAATCTATCTTGCTATTTGACCTATATTATTATCTGGCTGGATTACAGCTAAGCTCGTTCAAAATCATCATCTGGTAGATTATCGCTGTCCCTCATTCCCGTTCCTGGAGGCGGATTCAAAGCCCCAGCGTCTAATGCATTCACAATGAGAGATTTTCGATTCGTCCGTCTGTCAAGCTTTTCACTGGTTTCTTCGGTGTCCAAATTATCCAGACTATTTGGGCCATCCCGAGCGTCTAGGCCTCTTGATTCGAGATATTCAACCCTGACAGAAAGCCGGAGGTTGTCGATGAACGACTGCATCTCCGGCATCGGGAAGACACCGTCGCTTTTCAACACATCCGCATAGAGGCGCTCTGCTTCTTCCAGACAGGCTGACGCCAACGAAGCCTTTCCAAGCCTGAGCCACTGGTCCGCCGCAAGCACACTCCACATCCCGGCTTTACGACGGCGAGAACCCCATCGTACTCTATTTATAGGGGCACGAGAAGCATAGCAAGCCGAGATTCGTTCGCTAAGCAATCCCTGGCCAATAGAATCCACTAAACCTAGGTCCATGACCCGCATGGCCCATTTAGCTGCGCTTTCGGCGGCTGAACCCCCGCGAGACTTTAGTAGTTCTATGGCGAGTGTGAGACAACGTAATGCATTTGGTCCGTCAGAGCATCGAGTGAGGTAGGAATAGCAGGCGGTCTCGAACATCTGATCAATGCTCTCTAGGTTGGTTTTGGTACCTAATCCAAGGGGATTCAGAAGCGTGCTCACAGCACACATCTCGTAGGCACCAGCATGGTATTTCCAAGCTTTGTCATTGGAAAAATCTGAGCGTAGCAGTTCGTAGGTGGATGCAGCGAGTTTCCAATCCCGAAGCATAAAAGCGAAATCGGCCATCTTCCGTAGGAGAGCCTCTGGAACATCTGCTCGATAAAAGCTATAGGCGGAATCATAGTTCCCACTTGCCCCACTGCTGGAGCCTCCAAAGCTAGATCGAGAGCCAGATCCAAAACCGGCCCATTTGCGTGACATAGACATGAAGCGACCACTAATGCCGCGTCTCCGCGATGCTACCTGGTCGTTCCAGATGGTTACCCTGTTTTCCATGAACGGAATGACCGATTGGGCAACGAGCTCTCGAACAAAGGCCTTGATAGCCATGATATCTGATTCAAATAGATAGGAAAGACCATGGGAGTCAAGGTCAACTAATGGTTCTACACCTAGTTAGCAGGTTCAACCACCGGGAATTAATAGATTTTAGGTTTTCTTACCGTTTCGGCTTAGGAGGCGCTCAGAAGGTGATAACCACTCACACTCCGGTACCTGGACACTGTCATCATCGGTAATGACACACTGATTGCTACGAAGTCTCAGGAGATGGCAATGTAGGCCGAAGTGTCGCTTCATCTGATCATAAAGCTTTGTAGATTCGGATATGTCGTCACGGTCCTCATCGTGGACGAGGACATAATATCGGAGGTACTCTGCGTGGATCCAGTCCGGTAACCTTTGCTCTCCATTGTTGGTGTCTGCATACAACTGTCTTAATGATTCAAGAGGGGCAGGATTGCGCGAGCTAATAGCAATCACACTAGCTACAGGGTGACGGAAGGTTTCGTGGGGCGCTGCCGTCGCGATTGACAATAATTGGCGTAGAAATAGTTTATATAATGGCGACGTAGTTGAAAGACTTAGGAGATCCTTTGGGTGAAATGGCCCGCTCAGCGATCCATCTGTTGAAGAATCTAGTTGTCTTTCCAGAACCGTCTCAACCTGAGCAAGGGTTGAATTTCGCCCCTGGCTCATATCTTGAGGGCCTCGGCCGATATCCCTCAAGTTGACAAATCGAACCCCATAATCCTCACAAGCACGACTTGACCCAATACTATCTCGGATCACAATCTTGCCTGGAACGTTCTCACCAAACGGTCGAATCAACTCACATAGTCCCCCTTTAAATCCTTTTTGCCTCACCAACTCATCTGTATCGGTCGAAGCGTAGACCGCAATCACGGGTGAAAACGAGCGGATGATAATAGATCGCGTGTCTAATGCACCATCAGCCTGTCCCTCTATCGGCGAGCCGAGTGATGAGCGAGTTAGGCGAGGAGTTGACGTCCTCACTGACCGGTCAAGAGGTGAGGCGGAACGAATCGGAAGCTCTGACGTTGAGGCAGAAAGGGGAGGAGTTGGTGACGTCTGTATCCTGGATTCCACGAGATCCGAATCTAAAGCTGGGGACGAATCGCGGCGCTCATTGGGGTATCTCGTCTTGGATGCGACTCGGGGAACGCCGGGCGAGAAGGACGGCGGGGGTTTGACCGGAGTAGCATCTCCGGGCGATGTCATGGACACCGAGTAGTCTGCGAGATAAAGCTTACAAGGATTGATGAAACTCTCGGGCCCATGGACTGGCGGGGAAAGAGGCGCCGAATAGGGGGAGGGGAATAATAGCGCGGAGTATTTGACGTATATTTGGATCACACAGCGACGAAGAGGGGAAATAAGGATAGAGAGAGAAACAGAAAGTGTCTGGAGACAGATGGCGAATTACGGAGGTGATGAATTGTTCAGACTAAGTCAAGTCACAACAATATTTGAAACGTGGTACAGTTCAAGTTGGGCGGATCGCGGGAGATTCCTACTGATTCCTTCGGCATGTGAGTTAAATTCTAGGATGTAGACACAAAGAAAGGTATAAAAGAAACACAACATTGATTACCAGTTGGGGGCTAGATTGACAGAGATTATGCGTATGCTTGAATAGTTACCCAAGACTAGACTATATCTTAATTCTAGAGAGACTACCTTACACGTAAGGATGATGGAATTACTGGTGATTGTTTAGTGCTAGAAAAGAAGGCGGTGATCATTTAGGTACAGCCAGTCTTCTCATGCTTATGATTGATAAAGAACTAACTTACACAGCCCTATAAAAGCTTCTTACAATCATGATTGGACATTTCTAGAGCTGTGACTCACTCGACCAAGATGAGATAATTAACTCTTCCCTCCCTGGGATGCCTTCCTCCTCATGTTTGCATCTTCTGTCTATCGTCGTTTCCCTCGACTTTCTGCCAGACTAACAGGGTCTCCATCTTTTTTCAGAAGCAGCCCCTCACTAACAGAAGCCCTCTTAATTTGCACCTCTAGCTTCCACGCAAACCCACAACGAGATCCTCCTTGGTTTATGAGCTGTCGTGAAACTTCCGATCATTTCTCTCCGCGAGCTAGCAAGAGGAGACGCATTTCCTGCGTTTCTGCAGAGACCGCCTTCGACGCCATGACTCACTCTCCGCAGCTCCCCACGTTGGAGCTTACCCCTCTTGAAAATACTCTAAAGACTCTGCTCCTTGACGTCGCACAATATATTCGAGACCGTGATATAGCTGCTGGACGTAGTGCTACTGAGGTACCGAAGACGGTGCTCCGCTTCACTGGAGGCTGGGTGCGGGACAAACTTCTAGGCGTGGAAAGTCATGACATTGATGTTGGGATTAATACCATGACGGGATATCAATTTGGTATCTTGCTCAAAGAGTATCTTGACGAGCCACATAATCTGGAAAAATATAAAAAGAACGATGAGAACGGTGCATCGAGCGAAGACATTATTAGCCTCCACAAGATTGAGGCTAACCCGGAGAAGTCAAAACACTTGGAAACGGTGACAACGAAAATATTTGGATTGGATGTAGACTTGGTTAACCTGCGAAAAGAGGCCTATACAGAAGAGAGCCGGACGCCCCAGATGGAGTTTGGAACCGCTGAAGAGGATGCATTACGCCGGGATGCCACGATAAATGCTCTCTTCTACAATCTAAATGAGTCGAAAGTGGAGGATCTCACGGGAAGGGGCCTGGAGGATATGCAAAATAGGGTTATTCGGACGCCACTGGAGCCGTACCAAACATTCAAAGATGACCCCCTTAGGGTACTTCGGTTAATTCGCTTTGCGAGTCGACTGGGCTATCGAATCGACAAGGATACTGAGAAGGCCATGCAGCACGACGATATCCGCATGGCTCTCAAATTGAAGATTAGCAAAGAGCGAGTAGGTACAGAGCTAGAGAAAATGCTCCGTGGTAAGTACCTCTACTGTCACCTCATAAACGCCAAATTGACATGAAATAAGGTCCTGATCCCCGCGGTGCACTTCATTTTATTGATCGCCTTGGGTTATATCCAACTATTTTTGCCAACCACCAAGATGGTGCTATGGCGGAAACAGGCTCTTGGTCGCTCGCATATGATGCCATTCAGCAATTGCTCTCCCCACCTGAATCCTGCAATGCTGCCAAGCACGTACGCGACGTGCTTATTCGTGATCCCCTCGAAACCTACTACTCCTGGATGATTGCTGCCTTTGCTCCTTGGTCTAGCGTTCATCCGCGAGTCCAAACCGGTAAAAAGGGTAAACCGGTGCCGCCACGGACAGCGGAGGTTGCCCGGGATAGCTTACGCTCAGACAATAAAACAGTAGGTGTTTTATCTGATGCTGCGACTTATTGGCGTTCTGTCATCGATGTCAAATCCGCAATCATACACAATCGCATGGCCGGAACTCCTGCGGAGGTCCGACAACAGCTTGGTTTACATATACGATCATGGCATAAGGACTGGCGACTTTGTATCGTCTTGTCTATCCTTCAAGAGATTATGCAAGGAGGACAATTCATTGATGGTATGATTCACCTCCACTCCTACAACTTCCATCTCTCATTACTCGTAACTTCTGACACACTCGGTTTCTCGACAGTCATCCAAGAGTATGACACCTTCCTGTCTTACATTGTAGATAATGGCCTCGAAGATGTATGTGAAATGAAACCCATCGTAAATGGGGGGGAAATAATGGATTATATGGGGGCGCGTAAAGGACCATGGATGTCCACGGCCTTGGAATTTGTTGTCCAGTGGCAGCTGCTGCACCCCGAAATCAAGGAGAAAGGCAAGGCATTGGAGGCACTTGGCTGTAGACGAGCAGAGCTCGGTATTTAGAAGATAGAATCACTATGAATAATGAAATACAAAATAAGAATAAAATAAACAAGACAAGACAAGACAAGAAAGAATATTTACTATAAATAATACAATGAAGAATTGTTGACAACAACCCATCTAAATCCCGGCCACAAGTGGTTGCCAGGCCTAGTCTGCTGTACCGCCTACTTAGTCATTTTCCGTCCACCAGGTTGAAATAGTACCTATCCTTTTGCAATTCATTCCGCTCACTACAGATATACAAAAAAAAAAGAAAAATTTTTAATGATTTAATACGCCCGTGACAGCAGTGAATTGAATGCAAAATAATAGTATGGAGGGGCTTCGCAATGCAGCACAAGAGGCTCTCCAGCAAGGCCGTTTTTCCCTTCCAGACTCGGTTCTCAGTAACATTACCGCTCTGGGGGGGCTACAGCAGCTGTGGAATGAGCTATCCCATACTAATACTGCTGATAATACACAGGCATGTGCCAGTGCCCCTATCGATTACATAGATGCTAACCTCTTCATTAGGCCCGCGAATGCTTGCTTGTAGCCCATGGTTTCCTTTCGAACTGGGGGGAAAGAACCCTGTCTGATGAAGATATAAGCGCTGCTAATAATATTTACGAATGGGTGAGTAGTGTTGCACTTCCAAGCTCAGATTTTGTGGAATCTACAGATGAACCGTCATCGGAAGGTGAGAGCTATTTCTCTACCAAGCCCAATCCCGTCGTCCCACCTGCTGATTGAGGCCAACAGCTGTGAAGACTGAGCTCCGGCAACTGTATACTGTGGCAGTCTCGGTCCTAGAATTACTAGCCAGCCTGCTACCAATCGGTAAAGCTGACAAGGCTTCCGATATTCTTCTTGCACTATCTAGCTTTACGTCGAAAGATGACCACTGGACAACATCCAAGGCATACTCAACCTCGACGACCGTCTTGACTAAATTCGCGACAGACTGCGACGCGTCTTTCTTTTGGAACATTGTGGAAACTTCTTTGAAGAATAGAATTAAACCACTCTTTGCAAAAACCAAAAATCCGTCTCTCACCGCAGCCGGTCGGAAGAATTTCCATCCTGTTCCTTTACCTCGCTTCGACTTGAGCATCCTTGATCCAGAAGCCAAGCCATGGAAGATGCATGAGGTTTACACCACTACGGCATTCTCATGGATTGTCGGCCAGTACCAGGTAAAAAACAAAAGGATTCGTGAGATATGGGTCATTACCCTGCTTCTAACAAGAAAACTAGCCTTCCGACCGAAACCATCTCGAAGCACATTTCCCACTACTGATCCCACCTATCCTCACGCTCATTGACGACGACAGTGTTCCATTTAAGACTCGTGGATGTAAACTGCTCTCCCAACTCCTCATCCCAATACACTCCAGCAAATCCGATATCCTTCGAAGAACCAACCTTTCTTCGGTCTTCGAAGACGCTATCCGGCCCTGCTTCCACTCCCTCCCCACTATCACTCCAGAAGATGACTCTATCCAGCTTTTAGGAGCCGCCTACCCAGCTTTGCGCTCCCTCTTACAAACAAGCTATAGGCTCCAACCCTCCTCCCAAAAGGAAATCAATCTATATATCTCTAGCACAACCAAAACCCTCCGCGACCACCTGATCCCATCCTTCCACCACATTAGTTCTACAAACAGGACCTCTTCTTCGTCTTTCGCCTCATTCCCTCATCCACGTCTCTCAACGCTTCTACTAAATCACATCGCAACCACCTGCACAGATCTCGGCATCTACACCACCAAATACCTCCAGGACGTCATTCCTCCTCTATACAGTACACTGTCTAACCCATTTGGGACCGCGCATTTACCCCTACTCTTCGCCGGCGTATCCACGGCGAGAGCGGTAATCCTATCCGCCCATCCGCGCATATGGCGTTGGCGCGGTGAGCTCCTCGGGGCAATATGTTCCTGTTGGCTCCATGTTCTACAAGACGAAGAAGATACTAACGATGCGAGAGCGAACGAGCGTCTAAGTACAACAGCCACGTCTTCATCCCAAGATACATCTAGGAACATGGTCTTGACAAGGCTGAAGAAAGAGCTCCAGGGCGCAGTTTACTTACTAAAATATGCACTTGAGAATCCTGTAATCGATGACGATAATACAGAAGTTCTCGATGCAAAGAAGAATATCGATCACGAGTTAAAGACATTGGTTGATGCTGATAGTTCTCTGAGAGACTGTCTCATGGTAGAAATTGACCCGGATGACCCCGTCTTCTTTGGTTTAGATTCTTGATGATTTTTTAAAAAAGTTATATTTTAGTTATCATTCCCAATAATTTCTTTCACTGAAATGATGCTTTAAGCTATAGATGGTTTATCAACTTATTTACTCACATTAATTAATGGTCAAAATGTGTTGTGTAACTATATTTTTCAAATGATATATAACAATATTCATTATTTATATGGCTGTCATTATTACTACTGTCGAAAGAAAAGTTTCTATCTAAAATATATAAGCTTATTAGAAAAGAAATAGGAGAATATAAAATATAATTCGTATCAGCTCATTGGGTATCATGTATGATAAAGGATCGTAAGATAGGTATATATAAAAGCAAACACACCGAAAAAAAGACAAACAAACAACCAGGTAAATATATATATGCGCTACGTATCAACCCTTTGCTTAAAGAGACTCTTTCCTCGAAGCCACTGTTTGTACCGCTTATATCGCTTCTTCTCATAATCCTCAGATACTACCGTGAGCCCTTCCTCCGATACATTTAGGAATTCAACGTAGTCAGCCAAATTCTCCTCAGCGTTGGCCCCAAGCGTGTATTCCTCAAGATTACATTTATTGACATATTCGAGGAGATCAAGATTCGAAGCATGTTCACGGATTGAGGTAGCTGTTAATTCGTCTTCAGAGGTAACGACAAGAGGGACTTTCAATGGGTGGTTAATGTAACGTTCATACTCTTCTGCTTCAGCGGCGGTGACAGATGGGTTGAGCGAATCTGTTACAAGTTGGCCGAGAGTCCATTGAGCGATTTGGGCTTTGCTAGGGGTTAAGGTTCCGATGGAGGGATGACTGGAGTTGGAGGAGTGAAGAGCCCCAATTGTCGGTTCTTTCATAATTCCCGCTGGTGGAGGTTGCTTTTCAGCGGATGGAGTGGCGATATGATTCGGAAGATGAGGATAACCTAGGCTGCTGCTTGAAACCGTGACTGGCTCTTGGATTTTAACGCTTCGTTGCGAACGGTCCCGGTTTAACTGCTCCTGTGGAATTCTTGGGACAAATGGGCTAAGATTGTACTCAACACCTGTTGTAGGACGGAAAGGCAAATAGCGGATAGTCGAGTTCATTTTGTAAGAGAAAATCTTAGAAAAGGAGGAAAGGGCTAGGGGTCGATAGTATTCAAGCCAATAATCATCATATCGCGACAAAGGCTCTTTGGGAGGCTGCGGAGGCAGTGGTAGTTCTCTGTCCTTCAAATTTTCGGGAGTATACCAGCATATGTAACTGGGTTTATCTCGATGTGCCCAGAATCTAGGATCAGCGTGGTGCAAGTAGTAGTCAGTGGACAGATCCCACAGCATTGGCTGGCCCTGGGAGAAAATATAGTTTCCAAGGAATAAATTGTAAGCCTCTTGGCGTTGGGCGTCGAGAAAAGAATTATTATAATATCTTTTGAAGCTTTCCACCATGTCACGGGATGAGCTGGTCCACTGGTTGATTTTACGGTAGGTGGCCATGGTGTTGACTAGATGGGAACCGCCGTATTGAATCGCGATATTATCGCCATGATCGTGCCACATGTCTGTAAAAAGATTGATAA
Organism: Aspergillus haitiensis; assembly: GCA_027569155.1. NCBI lineage: Eukaryota > Fungi > Ascomycota > Eurotiomycetes > Eurotiales > Aspergillaceae > Aspergillus > Aspergillus haitiensis. The sequence goes on along the minus strand of JAPDEO010000079.1, from coordinate 19,988 downwards.
TGTCTGTATCATACTCTACTGTTGTACCGTCAATAATCCCTAGAGCATGAAGCTGGTAGCCGAGCGCCCGTTTTCCAATTACGAATTGGGCAGCATTCGTGCGATCAAGGCAGTCAATGCAATTGGTTCTTGCAATGCCGTTCTGTAATCTAAGGCCCGACTCTTCATCATGTCCGTTTTTGAAAAATCCAGTTTTGGGAATAATATCACTGGCAATATCTTCAAGTGTTCCAATAACGTCTTGATCCCGGCTTTTAGCAGCACGACTCATATCCCAAGGTTTATAGATGATTTTCTTGTCTTCGGGAAGGAATTGGTTGAGGTACTCTATAGCATTGGTATATTCTTTGAGGAGCTTGGACTCTCGTGGTGTACGTTCTCGAGCCTTGATCAGATTTAGGACGTAAATCGGAGCGCCGTATCTTTGAAATAGGTTATCAAAATGCAAAGCTGCTGCAGAGTAGAATGGATCGACAAGGTTTAGTTCGATGTCCGGCTTAGGGGATACACCCGAGTTTTCTTGGGTCCAGTATAGGGGAATACTTCCACGGTGTTGGACATATGATGTGTACAAAGGGTTGGAATAGAGATTAGGGCCTGCTGAATGGAACGAGGAGGTGGTCATCTCAGAGACGATTTGCTCTGTTTCGACATCATTTGCAACATAACCGAGATCATTGGCACCTCGCTTCAAAAAGCGAGCCCCCGCGAAAAATCGAGACCGACGGGCGATTATTGTAATGTACACTAATCGACCATAGACGGACATCTTCGCCTGTTCAACGTACCCATGGATGATTGGGAGGCACCATTGGTATGGATTTTTCAGATTCACGACGGCAGGAGTTAGAAGATGATGGTTCCAAATAAACATAGTATTGTAGTCGTGCTGGCAGTCTTTTGGAAGCCCGTCCCTGTAAAGATTGCGTTCTCGACAAATATTGTGCTGCAGCGTGTGGGTGACATCGTAAGAATAACTGAAGTAGAATGATCGGGAAAGATCGAGGTTATTTAGAATTCCGATATACCTTGCTTCCTCCGGGTTTTTGTCCGTTCTGAACCGAGAATTACTCGAGCCGGTAAGCGAAATCAGTTCAGTTCCATCGATTTTATACACATAATGACCTCCTAGCATGGCTATCTGGCTTCGCTTGGTAACTAGAAGCATATAGTATGCACCAGTAAATCGAATAAAGCCGAGTAAAGCCCATGCGCTACATTTCAGCTTCAACCCACCAGAACTCTTATTACCGTCGTCAATAGCGTCTAGCAGCTGGCTCATTTCTCTTTTGGTATACACCATGTCATCTTCAACAATCGTCAAATCGTCCGTTTCTGCGGTTCGATCGATTTTAAATATCCTGAATCGAGTATCTGACAGGTCCATACCGACCATATAGAACCAAGTTGCTGTCTCAAACAGTGAGAACTTATGCATGCGGGTAATCCCATCCTCACCAGTATCTAGTCGTTGTTTCTGTGCGGAGGTGGGTCGGGAATCCCGTTCGAATGATGTTGCGATGCGCGGTTCTTCATCTTCCTCGTCGGCAGCATCCTCAGTCATTGAGGGCGGGGCGGGCGGGTTGCTAAAGGCTATTTGAGTAAAGGGCGAGAGGGGAGGTTGTTTGAGGACATCTTCTTGGCTAGAGAGATTCCGGGGCGTCACATCGGGCTCCTCGGGTGCTTTATTGCTCGATGTAGATGTAAAAGAGGTATCAGTAGCGGGCGGATTCGGATCGGATGGCGATTGTAGTGAGACACCATCAGCCAGCGATGCAGCTCGCGAGGAACGTTCGCCAGCAGAAGCTGTGCCACTTCTTTCTTCTGCAGCGTCTCGTGGCCGGGATACCTCATCAAGACTCTGCATGATGCGAAAGGGAGCTAATGCAATCCAGCATTAGCCAACTGCGTATTAGAATTTTTTTAAATTCTGGCATATTATCATCAGGAATCAGCACTCCCGCCTTCCAGGTCAAGTAGAGGACGGAGGCGGAGTTGGTGAGTTTGTTGGCGGACGTCCATGTATTATTGTATTGTCATCACATGGTAATTGCGGAGCTCCACATGACGTCAGTCGCCTGTTTAGCATCTTTATACTATACTGCATATTGCATATAACAATTGATCAACGCACTTTCCAGCAGTTAAGATAGATTTCGCTATGATATTTACTCCTGAGTAGTTGATGGGTTTCTGCTTGAAACTTAAATCAATTTGTCCCAATCAAATTGCCCATGCAGATCTAGGTATCTTCGACCCTAGAATAAATCTTCTCGCTTAGTAGGTCAGTAACTTTAAAACTAAATGTGAATAGAGCAAAAATAAACTGTGTTAAGATGGTTAATAAAGTTGATAAGTCACCGAATAGAACAGTAGATTTGTTACTCCTAGCTCTTAGTAGTATCAAGCAGAGAGGCATGACAGCAGGCATGAGGTGTGAAACCACTAAAAAGGATTTAAGAGCAATGCGAGATACAAGATACAACCAAAAGAAATAAATATTTGGGAGGCTTAATAGCATACCTGGTGAGCTTCAAGCAAATAGCGTAAATGAATCTACCTTATATCCTGGTGCTGACTGTCAGCAGTCGCTTCCCCCTCATAACCTCAACTTCTCCTTCCTCACACCTCTACTTAAAGTCGCTAAACCCAACCAGCTCCAGGATGGACTATTTCTGGGAGGTCTCGCCTTTAACATTAGTTCCTCGTTCACGTCATGCCTTACCTAAACGCAAACGAGGTGGAGAAAATGATGATGCACTCCATACCAATCCTCGAGAAGGGGATACGCCTCAATTTGAAGGTGGTTTTACTCTACCCCCAAACTCAGAAGAGTATTTATGACTCGCAAGGGGGGCAGTAGTATTAATTAATTTCTTTTTTATAGGAGTTACTTCTGATGACCTTCCGATCGCCAACCGAGAGAACCCCCGCAGAACAGACTACTATAGGAACCTACCTGTGCTCCGCAAGCTCGACTGGAGGACTGACCATCTGAGCAACCCCAAACGTAGGGACTTGAAGGATTCAACGTCACTTTTAGCAGCGTTCGTCCAGACTCGGGGTCGAGTAGTTTCTGATCCGTGCCTCAACTGCCAGAATCGCCGGGGTCCCTGGCAATCGTGCGTGGTCGGTTCGGATACCACAGAGGATCAGTCAACACATGGCGCCTGTGCAAACTGTCGATTTGGAAGACGTTCAAAATGCAGCCTTCGTAAGTAAATTTGCGTTTAAAGATCACCCTTTTGTATATCACTAGTTTTAACTAAGAGCGATGTTAAAAGGATCAAACCGCGAAGAGGATTATAATGGGCAAATCTCTTCTCTGATCGATAATGATGCTTTGTCGATATCGTCCGTTGATGACGCAGGTATCAAAGGCGAGCTTTTCGAAAGTCGAAAAATTTCTGAGGCGCATAAAGCCCCTAACAGAACTGAGAAGAAAAAGGACTCTACTCCCTCCACATCGTCGAACAAGGTCATGGAAGACAAACATGAGCATGATATTACTGAGGGATTGAGTCGCCGCTTTAGTTATCCTTCTAATAATAGAATGGTTATTGAATTTCCCCTGGGACCTGAAACTTTCAATGATCTTCCTTTATTAACACAAGCTGTGGAAGATCTCACCATGCATCTTGATGTGATAAAAAATAGAGTTCATCAATTGAAAGAGAGGGAAAAAGAATGGCAAGTGGAAAATCCGTGGGACCTCGTGAATCCTCTCAAAAGGAAAAAGTGAACAATATTTTCTGTTTCCCTTTCCCAGCTGAGCTTTGCTGATATTTTTTTTATTATTTTCTTTTATTTTTTTCTATCATTTATTTGGGGCGTGTGTCACACATAGACATGTACATACTTCACTAGAGACAAGTTATTAAACTTTATTGAACCATGACTATAAATGCTAGAACTAAAGATTGGCTTTTTTCTGCAAAGCCTTGCGTCTCGTCTGAAGAGCCTTTGTTTCCTCTCGGAGTGCAAGAGCAGTCATGATCTCCTCACTACCACCACCAACAACATGGACTCGAGCATCACGACTAATCTGCTCGATACGAGCCCCCTTTCCGGCCTTATTGTATCCAGCGCCACCCAAAATCTGCTGTGCCTCCCGAACGCTCTTCTCAAGAGCCCTAGTAGACATTACTTTAAGCAAGGCGGTCATACCTCCGATTCTAACATCATCAACTGGACGATCTTTGGTCTTCTCGATGATATTGACTAATTGCTCCATGAAGGCATATGCAGGCTCGATCATCAAGCCAAATTTGAATATCTTGGATTGAATGGCCTGCTTTTCAATGAGTGGGGAGCCGAAAGTTTCGCGCTGGATGGCGTAGTTGAAGGCGTCTTCGGCACAGACGCGAGCCAGGCGCAGGGACGCACACGCAAGTGATAGACGTTCTGGGTTGAAATCTGTGTTATGCTGTTAGCAAACATATTCTTTCCTTCATCATACCCCAAGGGGAGTCGCTACGCCAACATACTCGACATGATCAAGGCGAATCCCTTGTTTTCTTCCCCAATCAAATTATCCACTGGAACACGGACATCATCGAACTCGATAAAGGTTGATCCTAATGGTGGATTTCCAAAGTTAGTGCTCACCCATATTTTGCTCACGCTCTCGCAAATTGACTGATCTCCGCTCGATACGTAGATGAGGAGGTAGGCTATCTTACCGCTAGCATTGACACCTGAATTATACATCCGTCGACGAGTCACCCCTGGCGCTGTCAAGGGGACAACAAGCAAACTGATCCCACCACGTCCGGGGCCACCGGTTCTCACCGCAGCTGTGCAATAGTGAGCGAAGATGCCGTTGGTAATCCACTTCTTGGCCCCATTCACAATATAGTGATCCCCTTCACGCTTTGCCGTAGTTCGAATGTTTGCAACGTCGGATCCCGCTAGAGTGTAAAAGAAAACATAATTAATCATTAATTCAACGCCAGAGACCGTTTGTTATATTCCATGCATGTATATGCCCTTGTCGAAAGTTCACCAAAAGAGAGGAAGAGAGCGAAAAGCCACGAAAAGGAAAAAGGAAAAAGAAAAGAAAATAAAAAAGTAGGGTAGGTAAGGTAGGCAAGACTCACCATCAGGCTCCGTAATGCCCAAACAAAAGCGAATATCACCCTTTGCGACACCAGGGAGCCATCTGCGTCGTTGCTCCGGCGTCCCAAATCTCGCGATGGGCGGACATCCTATTCCATTCCCTCCACCCATACCCCAAATCACACCAACAAATCCGATCCGATTGAACTCGTCGGACACAATCAGACTACACCAAGTATCCCATTTCTCGGGAGGGACATTATTTGGCAGCGCCTGGCCCCCGCGGTCTTCAAGCGTGGTCAAGGGATGAACAACTGCGAACCCATGTTCGCAGTGACGACGGTATACCTCCTCGGGGACATGACCGGCTGTCTCCCATTCTTGCGCGTAGGGGGCGAGATACGTATCGACGTATTTGCGGACGTAGGCGCGAAGGTCATAGTGTAAGTCGGTGTAGTAGGGGTTGGGGATGTCTAGTTGAGGGAGTAAGGGCTCACTGTAAGGAGCTTTAGGGAAGTTTTCTAGACGAGATGCCTCTTTGGAGGACATTTTTGTTACTGTTAATGATGAGATGAGAATTTGGTGATTGGGTTTTGAGGCCTCAGGTTTTTGTTTATAGGATAATATATATAATTATAATGGATACTATCGCTTAAGGTGGTTCCTTTTTCTTTTCTTTTCTTTTCCTTTTATTTTTAATTCCTACATGTGCACAAATTATACAGAGCTAAAGCTGTGGACTTCCACCGAGGTTGTTGAAAGTTGTGACGAACTGTTGCTATCCTAAGGGGGGAGTGCGGGGAAATTTGACACGACCGAGGCCCGCGGGCGTCGTTCTCCAAAATTTATTTAAAATTATATTAAAGATAACTCAAGTATTGTAGTTTGTAGGGAAAGAGGAATAAATATTGGCGAATAATAATCATGATAATTAAAAAAGGGGATAAGTGCATCTGTAGTTATTCGTTATTGATTTATGTCTTTGCATGTAGAATATTTTTCATTGAGATGGAGTAGTGATAGAGTGATAGGCAAGTTAAAAGTGACTTATTATCATGATTACTGCAAAATAAATTTGTTATTTCTTCTGTACTCTATCTAGTTGGATGAAATAAAGTTTACAATTTATGTGATCGTGTGTCCATTCTAGCAATCGTTTTCATTCATTTATCAACATTTGTATCTGGTATCTTTGGGACCTTGATTTCGACAAGTTTATCTTGTCTTCGTACCAAGCTAGATTCAGATCCTACTGACTCGGATAGGAGACAAGATGCTGTGTTGTACCCGTACTCCTGGAGGTGATGAACTTATTTGGAATTTCGGTATAAATGGTGAATGGATAAACTTTTTTGGAATAGGCTCTAATCCAACTATTCTGATAATGAGACACACACACACACACATATGGAGGCATTTGTAATTCTTGTTTCACTTTTGGGAGATATGTATACTTGCTTTATAATGGTAAATCATCTGTGAATTTACATCGAGCCATGACCATGGCCTGGGTCCAATCGGACAACCTAAGGAAACTCTAGAACTATGACTACCTATCTTTATAGGGAATTCTTATTGCATTTGGAGAGGTAAATTCATATCATGTGATCCAATGGTTTTGTTTTTCACAGTTGGCTTCCTGGATTTAGATGTGATAGATGGGTTTAGTTGCTGGATCTGGAGATAGCAACACAACTGAGGCCCTGCACGCGGGTTCGAAAGATTGCGGTGCAACGATTGATATTAAATGGTTTTCAAGAGGGGATGTGACCTGGTACCTAGATTGCTACAAGCTAGTACTTACGGTTGATTTGATGGATTTTGGGGTTATCTGTTGTGTAACCCAGGCAATGTGGACAAATGATAGGGGAAAAAACAAAAAGAAAAAGAAAAAAGAAAAGGCAGCAAAATCCCATGCTTTCCAAAGCCCTTTCCATTAATTGAGGATGTAAATGTTACTGTAGGTAATTCACGCTTTCCTCGAAGGCTACATTGCTTGCTGCAAATGAACTCCCAGCCTCGCTCCATTTTCTTCTTCTTCCCTCTCCCCTCAGTGCAAGTCACCCGCTTCCTACGGCAGTCAATAGGTATGATACCTCATATCCTTTCTTGTATATTATAGGGAAGTCATTTATCGACTCTAGTCTCAAAGCTCCTCAACCTGCCTACCTCATCCGCGCATCCTGGTGGGGTCCAGATACCGACGGGCTCCTTCCTGGGTCATGAGAAAGCATCCGCTTCAAAACTAAGAAGAGATTGCACTTGCGTATCTTATTCACAAGTTTCTGAGATTATGCGAGCCGGCTATTCAATCTGCGGCGACTGCGGTAATATTCTAGGGCTTGAGCCTGCTGGAAGGGTTCGGCACCTTGTCTTCCAGGGATTTGATGTGGAACTTTCTATCCCTAAACTGGCAATTCTCGTCTACAGCAAACGGTATCTATTCTGTCACACAAACTCTGGAGAAAAACACCAATAGTTGATCCTTGGTCCCCTGGAAAGGCTATTAAGAAAGACAAGTCTCGCCTCCTAAAGCATTTACGGGACCAGAGGCTTCCTTACCATGACGAATGGGTCAAGATGCTCAACCTCTACCACGCCTCTCAAGGCTGGCAACAACGGTCTTTCAAGAGCTCAATGTTCCACTGCTGCCCCTAAAGGAGCAAGAGTCCGTATGCGAAAAGGAGTCGGGAGAATCAGGGTTCAAGCTCTTTCCCAGACAGTTGGCGACGATTGACTTACACTTTCACCCATGTGAGTACTTGAGAAATTTATTATCTAGGTGATGATTATCATTATGACTAACTACCTTTGCTCATCATATACTAGTATGAACCAATGAATCTTAACATCAATGCTAAATTAACCAAGATATCAACATGACTGATGCTCTCTTTTACTCATAAGGAGGCTGAGAGAGTCCTGCTCAATACCTACCTCTCTCTCTTATCTATCTGGAGGAAAAAAGGCTAAAAAAAAAAGGCATACTACGATTTCTGTAGCACTTCTGGGATTCAGAGGTCAAGTGAGTGATCAGTTATCTTTATATTTAGTCCTATTTGTAATTTCTTCCTCGGTTTCAACAACCATAAAGTCTACTCAATTTACCGCGACGAGCTTTATCACGTCCTTTCTCTTCCACACTTCTTATGACTTCACTCCTACCATATCTGCCGCTATGATATCCAACATTCTATGATCTAGGCGCTTGATACAGTAGTTCCTCTTGGATGCTTCTGCCCTCTCCTCCAAAGGGCACAGCCAACCCTCGCTACCGCGTAAATGAATGTGAGGTTGTATGTTTTCGTTGATTCCTTAAACCCATTTTGGAAAAACGGTAAAAGGGTGAAGAAGGGTTAGTAAGAATGGATGATTATTTGAACAGGAACACTGGAATCATCCAGAGGAAGAACGAGTGAGCAACTGGGATGACTGGTGGCGCTCGCTACAATAGGGAGATCTCTGGTGGTTGATGACCCGGTAAATAGAAACGCTCGAATGACTATTCATCATCACAAATAAATACACAAAACTAGGCATATGTATTTGATGCCGGTAAGTGTTGATCGTCCACAATGCTTGCAATTGTGTATGTGAAAAGGAAAAAGAAAGAAAATAAATACTTGACGGACATTGGGAGATATGATAAATATATGTATAATACAAGGTGTGTTAACAAATTAGCTATTATAAGGTAGGTAGGTATAGAAAAGAGGAGAAGTGCATCTCTAGTTATTACGTTACTAAGTCTTCAATGGGGTAGAGGAGGTTAGTCTAGCGCACGTGTGAAATCCGAACATTTTTTCTTCTTTGATTTCATTGTCTTAAATTATGATAGTCAGTCAACTAATTTGCAGTGATAGCATCGATATCCTCAAGCGTTCTTAAAGGTTAAAACAACTTTCGTCCTTTGCCAACGATTCTGTTACGGTGGAGATGTTAGGAATTCAAAGAATGTTAACTTTCTCAATATATTGGAGTCTACAGGAACGTTTTGTAAGTCTAACTCAATTCTGAATTCTGGCGTTTCCTTGCACTGCGAGAAGAATCTCGTGCAGGCACTTGCGAACATCTGCACATCGCCAACGACACTGAGGTTGTAACTCCAGCATGCCCTTGATACATGCCTTAAGCGCATCAGCAACTGATATCCCATTGCACAGAGCCACAGATCCTTGATCAATCTTTTGTGCAAAATCGGTTGGGAAAAGCGGCCGATCTCTAACAGAAGATAATTCCAGTTTTTGGGACCCCCTTGTCAGTTCTGTGAGGACAAGCTGGCGCTCCATTTTGGTGTTCACGCGGTACAGGAGCTCAAACAATATCACGCCTAGCGCATAAACATCGAGAGTCTCATCAACCGTGTAGTGGGTGTGCTGACTTGCCGAGCCGCCATGGCGACTGTCACTGAGGAGGCCCGTCTTGTCGTGGTGGCGTAAAGGAGGGCAGTAGAATTCTGTACCGACGACACGGTTTAGCTTCGAGGGGTTGCGACTTGTGGGAGTCTTTGGCGAATAGTCGTTAAAGTGCGAGATGTCTGCAACTAGCCCAAAGTCCCCGATTCGGGGGTGACAGTAGCAAGTAGCGATTCGATCTTTTTCATAGCACCGGGGACATACGCCATCGGTTTGATATTCCGAAGGTGAGAGGAATATGTTCGCGGGTTTCAAGTCACGGTGTACGATGCCCTTGGCGTGAAGATAGTCAACTCCCGACATGATGTTCAGCATCAGCCTCAAGGATGGTATCAGGTGGAAGCAGTGACGACGTGGTAGCGTTTGCGTATCACTGGCACACGTCAACTGCTGGGGATTTAGGTAAGAACTAAGCGAAATTGGGTGTAGTGACATTTGGATATGCAAAACTACGGCAGGGATTGCTCCATTTCGACGTCTCCGTTGTACCTGCAGTTTGGAAGCGTCATGGCTTAGACCGTCAGTGAAGATATCACCATCGCTAGCGCCGAACGTAGACAATTGACTGTATGACTGATTGCCAAAGCTACGCGGGATTGACTCGACATCATCTTCGAGGCTACGTCCATAACTTCGTTTGGATGGAGGAGAAGCTGGTGGAACTTCATCATCACTATGATATGGAACTGATTCATCCTCAACAGACGCCGTCAGTTTATCCCCAGTAGAACTTTCAAATACAATTCCGAAACTTTCATCGTCATCCTGCTCTGTATCGCCTAGGAGGCTATCTTGCACTGACTCATATTCAATGTTTGCTGAAGTTTGCTGAATAGCAGGAGGGCGACGTGGAAACTGGGACTCTTCTATCCACGCTCCGTAGTACCTAACGACGTTTGCATGTTCCAGTCGGGCAAGAGTTCGGATTTCTTTCATGATAGCTTCAAGTTGGTTTTCATTTCCACATTGCAGTTGCTCGAGTCGTCGCTGACTGAGTGGAATTTTCTTCACTGCGTAATTCTGTCCGTCGATATGATTCTTAACGTGATACACCTCTCCAAATGATCCTCGGCCGAGGATTTTGATTTCTGAAAACTCTACAGCGTACCTAGACATGCGGCGATGCGGCTGCGGTGGGCTGATATCAAATAAGGGGAAGCTTGCAGGAGAGCTGCCAAAGGGGGCGAATGGTTGACGCGGGATATTCCTCATTTCAAACGGGAGATTTTCCAAACTTGGAATATTTCTATCCTCTATCTGCCGTCTTCGAAGGTTGACAAGGCTCTGAGCTCCTAGCAGATTTTCCGCATCCCTACTCGATTGGATTTGCATGCTCTCTGAGGCTTTGTTTGATCTGACAAGATCACCGACTGCTCCGAGTTCTGCTTGACGGCTATTCTTGTCGTCTAGTTTGAGTCCGTCTAATGCAGTTAGACCCAAGGCGTCGAGATTGTCGCGATAATATTGTCTAGTTGATCCCCACTCATCCGTTTCCACCCCCTCCGCAAGAACACCATGGGAAGATAGAAATCGAGATTGGAAAGAGTATAACTTCTTTCCGAGGCATTGGACTTCTGGTGAGTCTCGTGTATACCTCTTGTGGGAGCCATCCTGCTTATTCAAGTAGTCCGCGGCACGTGTAAAACAATAAAATTCCAAAAGTGCCGCCGTCATGAAGTTGGAATGGCTTTCTGCATCTGTATTGAGAAGTTCTTTGATATCAACGTCTTGATCTGTACTATTATTATCCGCTAGGAGCGAGGACGATTGCCCAGTTTCCAGCCCAGTTTGGAGTACATTCTTGGAGCTCCTCTGGCTTGCAAGCTCGTCACGATCGTCTTCCTCGGAAGAATCCGGGCTGGAAGAAATTTCTGCAGCTGGTCGAAACATTGACATCGTTGAGCTATTGGTTCATAGGCAGTTTAAGTGGGAGCCTTAGCCTTAAGGCTGAGTGATAGCCACAGAAGGATAGGATGGTCCAGCCATCGATTTTCGTGCTAATTTAGACAGTGGAAACTCAATTATTTGAATAGTATTGGCAAACACTAGATGGTATTTTTCCAGAGTACAGCCTAGTCTAGTCACTCGAAATTTTGCTGAGAGAGTGATGAAAAACTCCTCGTTGCGATGTTCACGGATTCAATTGATCGTGTAGGAGGGAGATTTGGAGTCGTGAATTGATCCCGCACGTTTCCAAGAGTCAATGAACCCTTTTTGAAAAGGCCACGATTTTCTTTTAAGTATTTTTGGGAAGTATGGTAAACATGATTCGATTTCAGGAAAGGTGCTGAATTCCAAGAGTCTCGGGAAGAGTTTCCATCAGATTCTAAGCGCAGATGCCAGCAAAAGGGCGTACACCGCCAGGCAACAATTGTCAACCTCTAGGCAGAATCTAACAAGAGTCTGCGATTGGTTTCCAAACCTAGAGATTTAAATCATAGTATTTCCAAATGAAATTGATGAATTTTACCTAGAAAAGGAAGATGGAGAGGGCGATGAAGGTTGACTCTAGTGTAGTGATGAGTCAGAGAATGCCGTTCCAGTATTGATGCCTCAGGATACAGCCCCGCCATGCCTACCATTCAATTTAAAGGTTGGACGATGAGCAGTGATAGGTAATTATTCATTGAGAAGATAAATAATGAAATATAGGGGTAGGTAGTGGTATTAATTAATCTAATATAATACCCAAAGCATAAAGTATACTACCTCCTTGCTGTTAACTACTGCTGGCTACCTTTCCTACATTACCTAGCTATCCTCCCTCCCACGAATAACCATAATAATATCTACCACACAAACACGAGAAAAACGTATTATAGCAATATCAATGTGGTCCTCTATGAACTGAGTGCTAGTGGCTGGATTAGAGATATGATTTGGCTTCTACTCATATTATTTCCTTAAAACTTACACAACTATCTTTCTCCTAGTCCTCCACTGCCTAATTTTTCTTTTTAAGATATGGCTTCACAGGCTTCTGATAATGTTATCATTAGTGCTGGTATTGTAGGCTTTACGCTTGCCTACTTTCTCTCTTCTAGCAATGATAAAATCATTATCCTTATCGACCGTGATTTTTCGCGTTTGAGGAACTCTACGGGAAATGCACTTGGGTTTGTTGGGTAATATATTGAGTCTGAAGTTCTTGCAGTGGAGAGTATATAAGAATATCTTAAACCCCTCCGCGAATGCAACTAAAATCACAACCTTTTCCAGGAAAAGGCACATGCTGGAGGCGTGAAGCTTCTTGAAGCCGATGTATCAGAAACATGTCATGCTGAGGGCTATGTGAATGACATGGTTACTTTGTGGGGCATATACAGACGAAGAAGGTGGTCATTTCGACAGGGATCTAGGCCACAAACGTTGGTGATTTTGACATTCCAATCCCGGTTATCCTAGTTGCTCACCCTTATAATTGCTGTGGACACCATGAATTGGAATTGCACAGGTTGCCGTGGATTCGGCAACTAGAAAATATTGTCTATGCTCGACGCCGCGGTCTTTATCATGGACTCAGACCGTATGATCGCAAATCGCTCTCTGAAGACCTAAAGGATTCTGCGCGTAGTGAATGGCTTGGGCAGTTTGACAAAACACCGGAAACGGCCTTAGAATTCATTCCAAAAAAAACAAGTTGGTGTCTCGCGAGAATTTAACGGTATATCTTCAATGACGCCAGATAATATGCCACTGGTTGGAGAGATCTCAATAATAAATGGCCTCTATACGGCAGCAGCGGTTTGGGTTCCTCATGTTGCGGATTAGCAAATTCCTCGATCGAATCTTACGGGGACAGCCTGTTGAGTCGATGACGAGGAAGGCTCTCGATCCGATTAAAGTTCAGGGCTGTAATATGATGAGCCTTCAGTGAAGCAAGAGTCACTCAGTGGATGGATATAACAATATCTACAAGACACATGAAGATACATCGGAGAGTTGTAGAATAGGGATTAGATACTAGGAAGAAATGACATCGAACTTCTTTTGTTTTGTCTTTGCATTCTCACCAATTCTAGTTCGCATTGTGAAAGAGCTCTTTGGCAATATATGGAATTTGTGCAAGTTTAATAGGACATTTCTTCCTGTGTAGAATAACCCCGATTGTAAGGTAGCTAGGTACGATTAGTATTTTTGACTTACATACGTCGGTTTGCTGGCACTGGCTTATGACGTCACTTAGATTCGCAATGTGTGTAGTTTTATTAGCTCAAGTAATCAAACAACAGGAAAGAAAACAAAAAGGCTATGCTATAATGTATCATGATACAAATAAGCTAAGAACCTAGAATACGTACTTGTTCCATTATACATGTTCCTGCCTACCTACAATGCTTAACAGCTGATTGCTCAAGAAAGCTACACACATCACGTGACTGAGAATCAAACGCGTAAAGAGATATCACGTCAAGCGCGACCGGAACACGAACTTGCAGGGATCAATTGCTCCGCTGATCGCGCCGCGGGAACGCTTTTTGTGAGCCACTTTCAAGTACAACATCCTCTTTTTTTCTGTTCGAGACTTATTGCATGTAATCACATCTAAACTCACAAGACTATCCATGCGATTTTACACCCCGTCATCATGACTGAAGCCGTTTCCACGCCCCAGAAGCGAGTTCTGGGAGATGCTACCAACAATCCCCGCAATATCTTGAAGTCCCCAGACTCGGTCAAGAAGAGAAAACTAGATAGAGGAACTCCAACGTTGGTCAGGGGAAGCAGCCAGAATGCCCAACGCAAGGTTGGCTCTAGTCAGCCTCAAAAAAGTCAATTCGAGGAAGAAGTCCTTGAGAAACTAACCCAGGACATTACCGGATTAAAAGATAGCAATTCGGAGAAAGATCAGCAATGGGAGAGACCTCCACTAAAAGAAATCGACCCCGCCAGTGAAAATATTTGCTTTCAGCAGATTGATGCGGAAGAAGGAATGTTCTCAGCAAGCCTGGCTGTGAGGTTATTTGGTGTGACAGAGGTACGTTGCGTCGTGCGATAGGTCTATATTAATTCTTTGCATCTTGTTTTCTAATCTAGTGGATAGACTGGTCAGTCGGTGTTGCTTCATGTCACAGGTTTTAAGCACTACCTATACATCGCGGCCCCTGTCGGCTTCACAAAAGAAGATCGCGAACCCTATCGAGCCTTCCTGGAAACCAAATTCGGACAGTTCACGCCTGTTATTGACTCGGTTCAAATAGAGCTTAAGGAAAATATATATGGGTTCCAGGGAAACAAAAAGTCTTGGTATTTGAAAATTACGGTGACAGAACCAAAGTACATTAGCAGGGTGCGAATTGCGCTTGAAGAGAATCCCAGGTCTTACAACTACAAGGGCCTGTGGAGCTCGAGCCCTGTCATTCATACATTCGACAATATCCAATATTTGCTGAGATTCATGATCGATACGGACATTCAAGGTATGTCATGGGTTGAGGCGAAAGCCGGGAAGTACCGACTTCTTGAGCCCGAGGAAAAACTCTCGAGCTGTCAAATTGAAGCAAGCCTGGACTATCATGATTTGATCGCACATGCTCCGGTTGGAGAGTGGGCTAAAATGGCACCGCTCCGCATTCTGTCTTTCGATATAGAATGTGCCGGACGCAAGGGGATATTCCCTGAAGCGGAGCACGACCCCGTTATTCAAATTGCAAATGTCGTTACTCGATACGGGGAGACTCAACCATTCATACGAAACGTGTTTGTCATGGACACATGCAGCCTCATTGTTAATACTCAGATTTTGGAGTTTGAAAAGGAAGAAAAGATGCTTATGGCTTGGCGGAACTTTGTCCAAAAGGTCGACCCTGATGTGATCATTGGATATAACATTGCTAATTTTGATTTCCCGTACCTGTTGAACCGGGCAAAGCACCTTAAACTCTCTGGATTCCCATACTGGTCAAGGCTGAATGGAGTACAAACGAAGGCTGTCACTTCGAACTTTTCAAGTAAACAAATGGGAAATCGCGAGACAATGGCGGTAAACACTCCTGGTAGAATCCAGTTGGATCTCTTGCAACTTGTCCAGAGGGACCACCATTTACGAAGCTATACGTTGAATTCCGTGTCTTACGAATTCTTGGGCGAACAAAAAGAAGATGTCCATCATACAATGATCACCGAGCTACACAACGGTACTCCTGACTCAAGGCGACGTTTGGCAGTTTATTGTTTAAAGGATGCATATCTTCCACAAAGACTTATGGACAAATTGATGTGTCTTGTCAACTATACGGAGATGGCAAGAGTCACAGGAGTTCCTTTCAATTTCTTGCTATCTCGGGGTCAGCAGGTAAAATTTCTTAGCCAGTTGTATCGCAAAGCGCGCGAGCAGCAACTTGTGATTCCAAACTTGAAAGAAAAAGATGAACAGGACTACACCGGTGCAACAGTTATCGAGCCTATTCGCGATTATTACAATGTGCCAATTGCGACTCTTGATTTCGCATCCTTGTACCCATCTATTATGCAAGCACACAATCTCTGTTATACGACATTACTCAACAAAGACAGCGTTGTTGGCTTGAAGAAAGACGAAGATTATATTGTTACACCAAACGGTGATATGTTTTGTACTGCTAAAGTCCGAAAGGGACTTCTGACACAAATTTTGGAAGAATTGCTTAGTGCAAGAAAACGTGCGAAGAAAGAATTAGCCCAAGAGACGGATCCGTTCAAGAAAGCAGTTTTAAACGGTCGGCAGCTTGCCCTGAAGATCAGTGCGAATAGTGTTTACGGTCTCACTGGAGCAACCGTCGGAAAGCTTCCGTGTCTGGCTATTGCTAGTAGTACTACTAGTTATGGTCGTGAAATGATTGAAAAGACAAAGCGAGAAGTCGAAGCCAAGTATACGATCGCCAACGGATACTCTCATGATGCCAAAGTAATTTACGGTGATACCGATTCAGTTATGGTGAAATTTGGTGTTACAGACCTGGAAGAAGCAATGAAACTTGGACAAGAAGCTGCAGATTACGTATCTTCAAAGTTCTTGAAACCCATCAAGCTCGAGTTTGAAAAGGTGTATTTTCCGTATTTACTTATCAATAAAAAGCGATATGCTGGTCTCTACTGGACGAACACCAAAAAACACGATAAAATGGACACGAAAGGTATCGAAACGGTTCGCCGAGACAATTGTTTGCTAGTTCAGAATGTGATTGAGACTGTCCTCAACAAGATTTTGATAGACCGAGACGTGGAAGCTGCCCAAGAGTAAGCGAGACCTTTGATCCTTAAGTGAATTTTGTGTCTGATTCCTCTGGCTAATGGTATTTTACAGGTATGTGAAAAATACAATATCGGATCTCTTACAGAACAAAATTGATATCTCCAAACTTGTGATCACCAAGGCCCTCTCAAAAGAAAATTATAAGGGGAAACAAGCTCACGTGGAACTAGCCGAACGTATGAAGAAACGTGATGCTGGTTCTGCCCCTGCACTTGGAGACCGCGTTGCCTATGTGATTGTCAAGGGCGCCGGAGGAGCTAAGAATTTTGAAAAATCGGAGGATCCGATCTACGTTCTGGAAAATAACATTCCCATTGACACAAAATATTATCTGGAGAACCAACTCGCGAATCCCCTTGGCCGTATCTTTGAACCTATTCTTGGAGAGAAAAAAGCTCATCTGCTACTTCATGGTGAACATACGCGGACCGTGTCAGTGGTAGCACCCACAATGGGTGGATTGATGAAGTTCGCCAAGAAGACGGAGACCTGTCTTGGCTGTAAGAAACCGCTCTCTGGTAAGGAAGTGATGGCTGGAGCCGTGTGCGAGCATTGTCGCCCTCGAATGGGTGAGCTTTACGCGAAATCACTAAACAAGGTATCTGATCTGGAAGTGCGATTTGGCCGACTGTGGACCCAATGTCAGCGTTGTCAAGGTAGTTTGCACTGTGAGGTGATTTGCTCCTCACGGGATTGTCCTATCTTCTACATGCGTATGAAGGCAAAGAAAGACGTGGAGGATGCTCAAAAGGAGCTTTCCCGATTTGACTATGACGCCGGTGCATGGTAATAATTTTTTTTTTGGGCAGTCTTAGGTATGATTGACGATTTGTATCATTAATTTGTTTTCGCTATGTCCCAAGGGTTGTTTTTGTTTCCATTTCATAAGTGGCGTTGTGGTATGATTACCATATTTATTTACCAGCAAACCGAATGTGTATTTTGTGGTATATAGGTTTAAGAGTTATAATGCATTGGAAGTGAACATCTGGTTTAGTATCATATTATTGTGTTGGCATTCACTACTAGTAGCAAAACATGCTCATAATCCACTTTGATTGGTGGCGTGGCAGCAGTGTCGAGTGGTGGGTCTCAATTCTTGGCGCCGAGTCTAGGTACCCAACTGCTGTCCCAGAGATGATCATTGAGCAATGTTTATTCCAACGTCACCTCGAGGCAGTCACTCGCAAAATGCCTTCAAACACCTCTCAACCCCCTCGGAATCCTACTGTTGAGGATTCCCGTGATGAAATGAACAATCACAATTCCCATTTGCCTGAGGGTCACCAATCCCAGGCTCAAAATCCGCCATGGTCTGAGGTAAATAGAAAATAAAGAAAAAAAGAAAAATTAAACAAATAAAAACAAAAGCACACTCCCCATCCCTTGGATCCCTTACTACTCCACCTGCAATTTATTACAAACTATGAGAGAGAAAGAAAGAGCGTCCGGGAGGGAGGAAGAGCCAACCTGGAGTAGGTCGGACTGCAGAGGCAGCTCCGTTTTTATCCCATCGATAATGGATTGCCTCGCTCTTTCCTTATCGGATTTATTTCTTGCCCGCGTCTCTTCTCTCGCCATTTTTATCTCTACTTATAACCTTCGAAGCTTTCGGCCCAGTTAGATGTTTATGGCTTTCTAACAAAATATAAATTACGGATATATTAGATTTGCGTACAACACGAAAATATTCTTTCATCGCACCTGCAAATGTTGAATCAAGTGAAGAGCCATACTGGCTCGGATGGTGAAGCTTTTCAAGTATTGGAATCGATGATGGAGACGGCAGAAAAGCTGATGGCACAATTTGAACTGGTTAGGAAACGTTTTGTGCGTATTTCTCTTTTTCGCGTGTCTTTCCCTCTCTTTCGTTTTTCCGTCCCTGTACCCGGCTTATTTTCGTTTACTTCATACTGACGAGTAAAAATACAGATACCTAGTGAGTCACCTCACCTCCTATGGTGCAAAAATGAAGAAATGGACTTTGGACTGTGAATGGGAAGAAAAATAACCAAGTTAAACCCATGGTACGGGAATAGGAAACCCCAATCCATCTGCTCCCTCTGGAGCGGCGAATTTTCGTGAGAACGAGAACCCTGCAGAAAAACCAACGTCATTTCGACCTGATGATTCGTCAATTCGACCAATGGAAAGACGAAAACGACACAGGACGGAAAGGGATGAAGCGATGATGATGAAGATAGACACAAGCAGTGTTGAGTCATCTCGAGAGAACTCCTTTCCTGAAACGGGAAGGCTTCAGAAACGCAAACGAACCGGTATCTGTATTCCCGGGTATGATGAAGATGCGTTGAATGCTGTTCCTGTGTCATTAGAAACGGAAGACATCTCAGAAGAGGTTCAACGGAGACTGGAGATTCAGGACGAACAGCGCAGACAGAAACCTGGGAAGAGAAAGCGGGATAGGGACAGCCTTGCTTCGAATCGCAGTAGTACCTCGTCCGTTGGGGGAATGGCAACAAAGAGAAGGAAAAAGATTCGAATTGCTAGCTAATAAGAAAAGTTTTGTATCTGCTGAAATCAGCTCAGGATATCATGTATGAGTACTTGTTGTATTGGTATGGGTGCTTGATCATTGTATGTATGCCGGGTAAATATGAAGTATACATTCGAGCCCCAATTCCTTTTTCTTCCAGAAACCATTGATGCTGTCCAATCACTCAGTACTCCGCAGCCGACTCCCCAGGCTTACCCACGGATCCACGACTGCATTCCACTGTTGCTTCAAGTTAAGCTTTCCCTCACAATCTATATCCCTGTAGTCGAGTCATCTTCATTGCCCACCACCTTCGAAATGGCATCCCATGCATTTCATCTATATTACGTCTTTGATTGAGAGTAAAGTTTAGCCGCTCTTTAAAAGCCCACTCCAGTCCTCCTTTTTCCAGTTTCTCTTTTTCCTTTCTCCCTCAAACCACTCCAAATAAAAAACCTCTCTCTAAATTTTACGATTGAACGATTTATGATTAACGAAGTTACGACGTTACGAAGTTACGAAGTTACGAATTCACAAATTAACACTATGGCGCCTAAATATACTGGTGTCAAGCGCAAGAACTTCTCGGGTCGGAGACGGAACGGGGTTAGAAAGTTTCAAGGACGCAAGGTATGTCAATCGGGGAGAGAGAGAGTGTGTGTGTATGTGTGTATGTGTGTATGTGTGTATGTGTGTATGTGTGTATGTGTGTATGTGTGTATGTGTGTATGTGTGTATGTGTGTATGTGTGTATGTGTGTATGTGTGTATGTGTGTATGTGTGT